>VDFB02173627.1:0-14369 GCA_007258455.2 Sequoia sempervirens
CCCCAATTTTGACCTTTTTGAAAAATTTGACAAGACGTTTACTCATTTCTTCAAAATGCCTAAGTGTAGCAAAATTTTTAATTTGGGGTACAACAGTATGTCAATGGCATGAAAGGTTATGGCATTATGTATACCGCCTCCAGTGAGTTTCAACTGGTTGGGTACACAGACAATGATTGGGCAGGAAATATAGATGACAGGAAGAGCACATCGAGATATTCCACATGGGTTTAGGAGCAATATCATGGGCATCAAAGAAGCAACCCATAGTTTCTCTCTCCACAGCTGAAGTGGAGTACATAGCAGTAAATGTAGCAACATGTCAAGCTATTTGGCTTAGAAGAATCCTTATAGATTTGAATGAGTAGCAAGAAGATGGTACAACCATATTTTGTGACAACGTGTCTTCTATTGCCTTGAATAAGAATCCTGTTTTTCATGGATGAAGCAAGCATATTGAAATCCGCTACCATTTCATAAGAGAGCTGGTGGAGCATGGAGAGATTAAACTTTAGTATTGCAGATCTGAGCAACAACTCGCTAATATTTTCACAAAGGAATTACCAAAAGACTCCTTTGAATTCCTAAAAGATAGGCTTGGTATGAAGGAATGTGTTGAAAATTTAGTTCTAGAAACCTCATAAAATCGCCGATCCATCGGAACCTCAATTCTGGAAACTTAGAAAAGTGTCAGAAATCATAAGAGGTGAAAACAAGTTTACTCCTGTGCTTCAGAACTTTTGCTCTGTTGTGCCAAAAGTTTTGAAGAGTGATGAAAAATAGAAACTTTTGCACTAAAAACTTTGCTCCAAAAATTTTAAATGATGATGAAAAGCAAAAAGAATCAAGATTAAGGGGGAGTGTTAGAATTTGTAATCTTGAGTAGCAACGGGAAAATGCATTAAATACCCAGTCATAAGAGATTTATTTTGGATCCATGCCCCCATTTTCCCTGTTAGATATTTGTTGTCCTAATTAATGTGTTTCTGGCAATGAATTTAATTTTGGTAGTTGAGTTTGAATTTTGAGCGGCTGTTTTTGGAAAGGAAACAAATAAAAAACATGGGAATATTTTTTGATTGTAGAAGAATGTAGAACACATGACAACAAGAAGGGAATGTTCAGGAGAACCTATAGCAGTAGAAGACTTTGATAGAGAGCAATGCTCTAGTGCTCTATAATATCACCAACACGCAACAATACACATAAAGCTCCAAGTACGCTAAAATATGCGGTGTTTTTGTATGAAGGGAATACAAAGCCATAGCTCTAAGTTTTGTATGTAATCATTTTGAATGTAATTTTTTTGTGAATGAATGAAATACAAAATATACTTTGCCTCCTTGTTCTTGTTGTCTCCTTTGCTCTTTGTTGTATATGTGTTTTCATCTTTTCCCACTTCAGTTGGGTTCTTTTCCCAATACTTCTCCTATTATGGCTAAAGACTCATAGAGCACAAAAGCATAGTGAATCTGATTAGAGCTTCTGACCTTGCATTCCCTAGATAAAATGTTATGGATGAATCTAGGTTGTTTGCTTCTAAGTATCTCAGAGAATCACTAACAACAAATAATATCTTATGCAACGGGAAAATTACTAAAGAGGTCAGTAATGTTATTATCTTTAAAGATTTTTTTAAAAATCAATTATGCATATTTTTAATCAATGACTTGGATCACATTCAATAATCTATTATCAGAAACATTAGAATGTGATCCAAAATATAGTTTCAAAATATACACAATTGATTTCAAAAATAATCTTCTAATACGAACTACTATTTGGTTCAAATGGGATACCTCCTTGGTAGACGAGCTTCTAGACTCTATGAAAATAATCTTCAAAGTGTGGTATGAAGTAGTCAATGAAATAAGTATGGAGGTGACAAAGCAATAGGGGTGTGACATGCTCCATCACATCAAAAAAAATGTATGCAATTGAATTGTTATAAATATAAAGTAATCACATTGTAAATTCCCATATTATTCAAAATTATTTTTTGTAGGAGTGTTTTTTCATGTATGCACATTACTTGTTTGTGGTATAGTGGGACAAGTACATCGACACTAATATGCAAGAAAGAGAGTGGGAAAAATCTGGGTACATAAGGGAGAGGGGCCGATGATGGATAGGGCTATGTTGTGTGAATGGTCCACATTTGTAGGGTCCATGTTGGCAATTTTTTTTTCCCCAAATCTATAAGAGTCCACATGTCAACCCGAAACAATCATTGTGGAGGAAATTTGCACACACTTTCCAATGTTTTCAGACTGCTTTTCAAGATCCAGATTTTCCAAGGTCAAAATTGGTGTCGACCAATGTTGGACACTTGTTACTTCCTCCATGGTTTCTCACCACGCCAAACTACGTCACTTAACTCCCATTTTTTGTGCATGAACTACCCAACATTCCTCTGTCATCAACCTTTTCCCTACCACCTCGGTATGTGTTTTATTTATTATGTGTTGCTTTAGCTTCATGACTACGCCATTCATGCTATCATTCTACACTTTAAGTTGTTTCTTGCAGGACCAGTGTTGGTTCGATTCAAGGCCAATGATGGTGAGGCTATGAACGAGTGTAGGTGATACCTATTTTGTTGTTTCTATGTTTTTCAACATCACCATTGCCAAAAGGAAAAATATTTAACTTTTGTTAAGGTAGGTGAGGTTGTGTTCCAACTGCACAAGGGAAATATCTATCCATATCAATATTTTTTTTGAATTTACTTGCATGTTTTTTCTATAATTAGCTTCTAAAACAATTTATGATATGCTTGACTCTTGAAGGTTTCTTGCAGCTATATTATGGCCATCTCTATGTGCATACAAATGTATACACACACACACATATATATATGTGTGTGTGTGTGTATACATTTATATACACACACAAATGCTCAAGAAATGTATATTGTGGTAATATTGTGCCTATATTATGGCTGACTATGTGTATATGTGTGTATATACATATACACATAATCAGCCATAATTTAGGCTCATCTTTTCATTTATGTACCTCTTCAATTTATATAAGTATACTAACAGTATTTGAGGTTATTATACACTTCATTGTTAAGGGTTTCTTGTAGCTATAGTATGGTTAGTTGTGTATATATACATGCACATATAAACAAACACACATATATGTATATATGTGTGTGTGTGTATACACATGGTTGGTCAAAAAATAACCAAAATGCATACTACATTATTTATAAACAATGCATGCAACTCTCCCTGTTAAGGGTATTATGGACCTATCTTTTGGCTGATTATGTGTATATATATACATAGCATTTATGGGTTTCATAAGGTGGACTCTTAAGGGTTTCATGCACCTATCATTTTGTCAATTGTGTCCTCCGCTACCATGAAGCCCTCACACAACATTACCCGCTCCCCCATCATCCTCTCAGCCTTGTCCATAGTAGATTCACCTCTACTTGTATGGTCAAATTTTTCTTATCATTTTACATGCATTTATAGGATTTTTATCCTAATTTGGTAATCATTTTAGTTATCTTAATTTACATAACATATTAATAATATAAAAAAACATATTAATATTATAAATAACATATTAATATAACAAATGACATTATATTATAAACAAGTGACACAAAGCGTGAGGTTCTGCGGAGAGGTAGTGTTTTAATTTAGAGGAAAGTAGGAAAAAGATGTAGTGAGTAAACTTAGAATTTGTATTGCTTTTAGTTTTGTTTAAATTAGATCAATGAGACATTGATAAAGTGACAAATGTCGAATTGGTCTGTAGGTAGCATTAAGTTATGTCTCATATGGCGTAATAGTACTTGCAAGAAGAAGAGGGAAAAAGTTAAAACAATAGCCTTTTTTGAGTAAAATTAAGGGTTTGAAAAAATACCATTTAAAAAAAAAAATCCATTAAAGTTAATTAAATTGCTTGGAAAAAAAACTATACAAATATATATTAATAAAGTATGTGATTGAAAAACTATTAAAAAATTAATTAATTAATTTAAATATTAAAAAAATTATATGTAAAATAAAAATCTTAAACAATATGTTATAATATTAATTTTGAAACTTAATAATATTAAATTAATAAATATCTTACTAAAGTATAAATTTATTAACAACATTAATTAAAAAATTTAAATGCTTTGTTAAAAATTTAATATAAGTTTCTTAAATTTTTTAAAAAAAATTAATTAATTAATTTAAATATTAAAAAGATATATGTAAAATAAAATCTTAAAGAATATATTAAATGACCAAGTACCGGCCATGCGTGGCCTTGACCATTCCAAGCGCCTTCACCTCGGCCCGAGATGCCATTTAATGCATTTAATTTGCATTCACATGGATTCTTGTGCCTCAGCGGTTTTCATTATGCCTTTGCTTAAATTTATTTAATCAATTTATGTGTTCGCATTTTCCCAAATTTTTAAAACGAAAATGATTTATAAAGCTACTTGGATGAATAGAAAAATAGATAAATGCTAATTTTCCAATATAAAAAATAGCTCTCCAAATTCAAACTATACAAAAAAATAAGTAATATGTTAAATGCCGAAATGTGATTGGCCGATGCTGCCCGAAAGCATTCGAGGTGAATAGAATATAGTTTTCTGCTGGCGGCGAGGAATTAATAAATAGACATATCTGCATGGAATACATACATACATACATGCAATATATATTATTTAATGTATGTATGCATATATCTATACATATGGTAGTGTACGTAACATACATACATTATATTAGTATCATGTATGTATGGTATACAACATTCATATGTATGTATGTATGTATGTATCATGTATGTGTATGTATCTAATACATACATACATACATGCATGCATATGTATGTATGTATTGTATATAATACTTACACATGCACATAGAGAATTACATGTATGTATGCATGCATGCCATGTGGAATAGATGGTATGCAATGTTCAATTGTATCATTCCACCTATCATCGTTACTTTACAACTACTTTAAGAATGTTTGATTAGCTATGCCACTTTCAGACACATAGACATTCTCAGCCAAAAGATAGATGTATGACACCCTCAACTATGTGTTGGAGTTAAAATGACACTGAGAGGGGGGGGGGGTGAATCAGTGTTTTAACAGATTTGACCAATTTTCAAAAATTCAAAAACCATAGCTTAGATTTGATCTTAGTATACTCTAATTAATGCATTCATGAGTTGAATGTAATCATTCATAAACTGAATTGAGAAAAGTAAAAACCAAACAGTGAACTGAAATAACAACAACATAGTAAAGTAGAGAGAACTCAGAAGAACAGGGAGACTTAAGATTTTACTGAGTGGAAAACCCTCTTGGGTTATAAAAACCACTCCTGAAATGCCTTCCAGGCTTAGTCTTTAAACAAATGTTCACAATGCCTTATAGGCTGATTTTTGAGCACCCACTGAAGGAGCACCAACCCCTCATTTAGAGATATCTATCTCAAGGAGTACCAACCCCTTATTTAGAGAAACCAATCTCAAGGAGCACCAACCCCTTACTCATATTTCATAATTACAATAATAATATTAGAGGATCACTCTGTTTTCAAGTAAGCTCAAGAAACTCAACACTCTTATTTACCTCATACTCTAAGAATCCAACTCTGTATTACAGAGTTTTTCAATACATCTCTCGATACGGCCAAAATAACTATCTCTCAGAATTATTGGCCAGCAGCTCCTCCACTATTTTCAACACTAGTTTTTATATACATTTCAAGTATGTCTATCATTTAGAAAAATCTTTAGAGAATGCATTTTTCACAAGAATATGAAACTCACTTGCCAATTTTAGAATCTAAAGCTGCATAATGACAATTTGTAGATGATGGAAAAAAATCAAGAGTAATGCCTGTCCAGAGGGCTGCAAATAATCCGTTATTTAAAAACCACAACTGCCCACAAGCTGAGAACCATAACCTCCCAATTCTCAGAGAATATTCAACCATGTAACCACTCTGAGATTCGACGCCAATGAATGATGTCAGCCTGCAACTGTACAAGGAATTTCACATGTCGGCCTTAGAGACAAAGTTTGTTAATCATTTGGCAAGACATCTAGATAGTCCTGCCGAAGGCAATTAAATCACCAGACATTCCCTTTAGATATATCTTTTGCCATGACCTTCTACCATTAGGGAGAAACCACAGTGAAGATCTTTATGTTTCCCTGAGATCACATTTCTGTTAAATTTGTTTCAGTCACTGAGACACAAGAGTCTTTCTCACCGAGATGTCCTTTTTTTCCATTCACTATCACTATAGACTTTTGATATCAGAGAGACATCTTGTAGACATGTCTTTTTTTTACCGAAAGTCATTCTGAGTCACTGTGACATCCTGCTATTAGGGAGATGTTATGTAGATTGCCCCACGTTTCACCGAAAGTCCACATGATACACATTGGTCACTGTGACACATGGTTTTTCTTTTCGACGAGCCTTCTATCTTATGAGTGTCACTGTAACTTCAAACCATTGGGGAGACATATTGTAGATCATTCCATGTCATACCAAAACACCCCGAATTCATCTCAGATCACCAAAGATAATTAATCTCGGCCCTCACACAACACCGAATAATATCATCATAGAAATAACTCATAACATCAACCCTATTTTTCAATCAGCATTTCTCCAAAAAGATAAATACATCAGCATCACTTGAGGAACAAAGGCTTTCTTAATTTTTGATATATTGAGGAACTCATCTATATGTCTCCACACCACTCCAAAGGATGTCATAAGGACATACCATTATTTCCAAAACCCAAGCATCCAAAGGTTCATTTAAAAAAAGTGCCTTGTCATTCCAAAACTTCTGAAAATTGTCAACCACTAGATGACAAAATATTCATGTCTGGAGATTTATCCATTACCTTTCAAATCCGGATGATTTCCTTTATTAGAAATAACAAAAGGTTAAAGATTTAAACCACAAAGCTTTAGCTCCAATCAATGATTGTCAATATCGAGTCACAAGCCGAACAAGTAGTCATGACTCAGCTGTCATACTAACTCCTCAAATAAATATTACTTTTGATCCATGACAGTGCTCAAACAACTATACCTTTATACTCATCTCTGTGGATCTATCATATACTCCTCTTCACAAACTATGTCTTCTTGCACCAAATCTGCATGAACTCCTTCCATAAAATCTGATCCAAACTATGCACAATCTATTTTTACAAAACTGATCATAATGTTCATAATATTTTTTCACACATAGGCACACTCTACTTTAGATATAGGAGTTATTCCATTGCTCCACAAAGAAAAAAACTTCATTCTAAAGATATAGCTTTTTACACCCTGACACCTTATTCCACCAAAAACAAATGCAAGATGTCATACCTCATTCTAGACTCCATAGGGGTAAAATATATTACCATAATAGACTCCCCCTGAGTCTTTGCATCTTCTCAAGACCTGGAAGGCAACACTTGTGCAAGGAGTGCACAAGGAGTTTTCTAAGAAGCATCTTTATTGCTCTTCTTGTCATCTTGATTGCTCTTTCTTCTCCACTCCAATGAATACTTTTTCACTTGTTTGCTTAAAGTACCTGTCTTTCTATTGAATCTGCATTGCTGTACTTTATGTCCAATGTTATTACATCTGAAACAAATGACTTTGTGATTGTTCTAAGAAATAGAAGACTTTCTACAATTTTTTCCAACATTGTTCCCTACATCATTATCACTTGTATTTATTCTACAGTCTCTTCTCAAGTGACCAAAATTGTTACAGTTGTAACACACCACATCCTCATATCTAGGGACATTAGAATGATTTCTTGTTGACCATCTTATACAATCAATTTGCCTTATGACCATAGTCATTACAAACATAACAATATCCTTGGAAGAAAGATTATACACAGATGAATGATCATGCCAAGGATGTAGAATCTGAGAAAATTTTTGCTTTCTCTATGAATACCTTTAGATTGTCTTCTAGTGTCAATGTTATCCTTTGATGCAACAATCTGTAACCAGATCAACCTTCATTCTTAGGGTGTTTGCTTCATTTTAATAAACTTCTTTCCATCTAGAAGTGGTAACCTTTGTTTCATGTTTTAGATTTAATGCAGAGCTTTGTCAACCTCCATCTATCCCACTCACAGCCAGGATCTTCAGAATGTTTTCCTTCCAACGCATCTCATTCAATATATTAATTACTATGATCAAATTTCTGAATTTTACCAAATTGAGCGTTGATACTTTCAAGCTCTTTTCTTAAAGCAACTACTTCTTCTTCAAGTTTTAGACAAACAATCTTTTTGATCTCCAAATCAGAACTCACAACATCTGCAATCCTCTTATATTCTTCAATTTCAATTTTTTGACTTATAATCATATCATCCTTAAGAGTTAGTTCTTTTAACAAGGAATCATTATCTGAACATTTCTTTAAAGAATCAATCTCATTTTCTAGTTTATTACATAGTTCATCCTTGTCTTTTATCTTGACTTCTAGACTCTCTTTTTTTCAGCAGGATCAGTAGGAATAGAGGTTGGTACATTGTAAGCATTTATAAAAATGATCCAAACCTCAACATCAAAAGAAATAAGAAAAGCTTCCATTCTGATTTTCCAGAACACATAATCTATTCCATCAAATAACGGAGATTTGGTTATAGAGGCACCGTCTTGAGAATGTGCCATTAAAAAAACTCCAAGACCAAGATCAATCCAAGGTAATTAAAACCTATTAGAGGACCCTACACTTTGATACCAATTGTTGGAGTTAAAATGACACTAAGAGGGGGGGTGAATTAGTGTTTTAACAGATTTGACCAATTTTCAAAAATTCAAAAACCATAGCTCAGATTTGATCTCAATATACTCTAATTAATGCATTCATGAGTTGAATGTAATCATTCATAAACTGAATTGAGAAAAGTAAAAACCAAACAGTGAACTGAAATAACAACACAGTAAAGCAGAGAGAACTCAGAAGAATAGGGAGACTTAAGATTTTACTGAGTGGAAAACCATCCTGGGGTATAAAAACCACTCCTGAAATGCCTTCCGGACTTAATCTTTAAACAAATGTTCACAATGCCTTATAGGCTGATTTTTGAGCACCCACTGAAGGAGCACCAACCCCTCATTTAGAGATATCTATCTCAAGGAGTACCAACCCCTTATTTAGAGACACCAATCTCAAGGAGCACCAACTCCTTACTCAAATTTCATAATTACAATAATAATATCAGAGGATCACTCTGTTTTCAAGTAAGCTCAAGAAACTCAACACTCTTATCTACCTCATACTCTAAGAATCCAACTCTGTATTACAGAGTTTTTTAATACATCTCTTGATACGGCCAAAATAACTATCTCTCATAATTATTGGCCAGCAGCTCCTCCACTATTTTCAACACTAGTTTTTATATACATTTCAAGTATGTTTGTCATTTAGAAAAATCTTTAGAGAATGCGTTTTTCACAAGAATCTGAAACTCACTTGCCAATTTTAGAATCTGAAGCTAAATAATGACAATCTGTAGATGATGGCAAAAAATCAAGAGTAACGCCTATCCAGAGGGCTACAAATAATCCATTATTTCAAATCCACGACTGCCCACAAGCTGAGAACCATAACCTCCCAATTCTTAGAGAATATTTAGCCATGTAACTGCTCTGAGATTCGATGCCAACCAATGATGTTGGCTTGGAACTGTACAAGGAATTTCACATGTCAGCCTTAGAGACAAAGTTTGTTAATCATTCGTCGAGACATCCAAATAGTCCTGCCGAAGGAAATTAAATCACCAGACATTCCCTTTAGATATTGCTTTCGCCATGACCTTCTGCCATTGGGGAGAAACCATATGAAAGATTTTTATGTTTCCCTAAGATCACATTTCTGTTAAATTTTTTTGTCATTGAGACACAAGAGTCTTTCTCACCGAGATGTCCTTTTGTTCCATTCACTATCGCTATAGCCTTTTGATATCAGAGAGACATCTTGTAGATAGGTCTTTGTTTTATTGAAAGTCATTCTGACTCACTGTGACATCCTGCTATCAGGGAGACATTATGTAGATTGCCCCATGTTTCACCAAAAGTCCACATGATACACATTGGTCACCGTGACACATGGTTTTCCTTGCCGACGAGCCTTCTATCTTATGAGTGTTGCTGTAACTTCAAACCATCGGGGAAACATCTTGTAGATCATTCCATGTCATACCGAAACACCCAAAATTCACCTCAGATCGCCAAGAGAGAACAAATCTCACACCGATAAAGTCCTTTTGAATTCCATTGGCGAGACATATCAAAGTCAGGGAGACCTCTTGCAGAGCACACCATGTCTTTCCAAAAGTCTTCATCCACTTGTGTGTCACTGAGACAAGTCCAATCCAATATCAAAAAAATCCCCCATTATGCTCTATCAGTGAGACCAAAGGTCACTCGTCGAGACATTATCAACCTCTCACTGAAAGCCATTCATTTGACCTTGTCGCCAATACTTGACAAGTTCGCTGAGACACTACATTGAAACTCATGAGTCTTTTTGAAATCCCACGTGATCATTCCTGTTCGTCGAGACAACTCAATGCTTATGCCAACAAGGTCCATATGTATTCCATTGGTGAGACCCACATGGTTTGCTATGAAATTATACCAAAGAAAAACCTTTGCCAATAAGACCTTTTTGTGCATAGTCGGTGAGACAAACAATCTTCGGTGAGACAATATACTAAATACAACACTCCCGCCGAAATACTTCCACATGAATTAGTTGGGGAGACATCACCATTTTCGCTATGATCCTTCAATGAAGCCTTAAACTCTTGCGGTATGTTCCCGTTCCAACCTCCATTCGGTGAGACAAAGCAATTTGTTGTACTGACCCTTGCAAGCCCAATTTATAACTTATGTCGATATAATCGCACTGCATGTGAAACAAAGAGAATGTCACGCCGATAGATGCACAGGAGATGGTCTTCGATTAGCGTGACATAAAATAAGTCTTTCTGATATGATCTTTTCAATGGAGATTGGGTGTGACATACCAATTTCACTAAGACATCATATTGATGCTACAACTCTTGCCAATATGAACTTTCTTGTGCTAGTCACCAAGACACAAAGTGCTCGATGAAAGAACATGCCGATAGGGATTACTTATGCCGATGAACCTGCTTATGTATTAGTCAGTGAGACCCGACTCATTCGTTAAGATCTCTCAGCGGTGAACAAACCTCATGCTGATAGAATTTTCTTCTGTCGCCAAGACCACGATCAATGTCACGCCGAAAGCTACCTATATGTAAAATCAAATCGTTATGACATAAAAATGTCTTTCCAATAGGCAACACAGATGTTTATCAGAGAAATGGATCGGGGAGACCCAAGCATTCTCACGCTGATATGTTCTTTCTTGTACAAATAAGATAACCAGAGATTGCACGAAGCTCAAACTGATCAGTACCATAAGATATTAAAATTATGAATGTAAGCAGTCCACTGAATGCCAAGACAAGTAAACCATATAGAAAAAGTTGTACCAAGATAAAGCATGAGAAACCAATCTGAAACTGTCAACAAGTAGAATCAATAGAAAGGGATTTTGAAATCAATGACAAACCATATGATCACAAATGAGAACCAACACTATGGACTATATGATAATCCTCCAATATTTTCAATATAAATATGCAACTTGTAGACTTACATATATACATATGGAAGAGATATAGAAATTTATGTTTCATATAGCCTTTTTCATTTACATTTAAATGAATTCAATGTATGCTTTAGTTGATCTTCAATTACTTTCACAAGTACGAAAATATTATTTCAATTTATATCAAGATTTTGGTTGAAGTTATATATAGGTATCATAATGTTGTATCAAAAAGGGCTTTAAATATTAGTGTCATTCTAGTGTTTCAAGTTATATATAAATATCATAATGCTACATATTAGGAAAGGCCTCAAAATATTAGTATCATTTTCCTATTTCAAGTTATATATAACCCCTAAAATGATTGTATATTTATAAAAGTTAGTTTACATGCTCACCTAAGGGTTGTGAGAGTTAGAATTGGGGATATGATAGTATAACATGCATTTTTCATTACATACAATTGGGGATAGGAGTAGACAGTCAGGGCCCAACTTAATAACAATATAAGACCCAATTTTGTTTGCAAAAAAATTGTATGTACATATATATAATCACTTAACATGATCACCTAATGGTTGCAAGAGTTATAAATGGGGATGTGATAGTATAACATGCATTGCTTGATTCATTTCACACATTCCCTTATTCATTTACAATTAACGAAGTTAGATGCATGGTTAACTGCTTGTTCTTCAATTACAATCACTCTTACATGCATGAATTTGTTGTTTCAATTTGTTCATTCTTTTATTTGTAGGAGTTAGAATTGGGGATATGATAGTATAACATGCATTGCTGAATTGCACACATACCCTTGTTCAATTGCAATCAACTGAATTAGATGCATGGTTAGTTTGTTCTTCAATTACACTAACTATTACATGTATGAATTTGTTATTTCAATTTGTATAATTATTTTATTTTTAGGAGTTAGAATTGGGGATATGATAGTATAACATGCATTTCTTGTTTCATTGCACACATGCCCTTGTTCATTTGTAAGCAACTAAATTAGATGCATGGTTAGTTTGTTCTTCAATTACACTCACTCTTACATGTATGAATTTTTTGCTTTAGTTTGTATCATTCTTTTATTTGGAGTTAGAATTGAAGATATGTTAGTATAACATGCATTGCTTGTTTTATTGCAAACATACCCTTGTTCATTTGCAATCAATTGAATTAGATGTATGGTTAGTTTATTCTTCAATTACAATCACTCTTACATGTATGAATTTTTTGTTCCAATTTGTTCATTCTTTTATTTGTAGGAGTTAGAATTGGGGATGTGATAGTATGACATTTATTTCTTGTTTCATTGCACACATACCCTTTGTCATTTGCAATCAACTGAATTAGATGCATGGTTAGTTTTTTCTTCAATTACACTCACTCTTACATGTATGAATTTTTTATTTCAATTTGTATTATTCTTTTATTTGTAGGAGTTAGAATTTGGGATTGCACACATACCCTTGTTCATTTGCAATCAACTGAATTATATGCATGGTTAGTTTGCTATTTAATTATACTCACTCTTACATGTATAAATTTGTTGTTTCAGTTTGTATCATTCTTTTATTTGTAGGAGTTAGAATTGGGGATATGATAATATAACATGCATTGCTTGTTTCTTTTCACACATACCCTTGTTCATTTGCAATCAATCAAATTAGATGTATGGTTACTTTGTTCTTCAATTACACTCACTCTTACATGTATGAAATTTATTTTGATAACAAAAGTAGGGGAAAGGGCCCGTAAACTTGACCAGAGAATCAAAATAGGCCTAGAGGCTAGTAGAACTACCACCGAAAAATAATAGGGTCAAAAAATAGACCAACACCCCACAATAGAACCACCACCCTAACCAAAATGAAACAACATAAGCCAATAGCCAACCATATAACTAAAAAAGAAAAAATAAAGCCTAGATCAACATAAACAAGAGGGCACATAGGCCTAGAAAGTACCATTGTCCAATGTCCAAAAAAAAAAGACACAATAGACACACATTGCTTTTTGGTGTTGCAGATTAGGTTTCATTCCTTGATCAGCTACTCCATCTCCTTGCTGCACTATTCCATTGCTTCAATAGTAATGTCATCCAGTTGAATCTCCTTGGCCTGAGAGGAGTTCACCTTTCTATGGCCTTTCCTCACTTTGGTCACACCATTCATAGTGCCAAAGATAGCCCTCTGCATGATACCCAGAGTAATAAATGTTAACTTATTAAAAGCCTTATCAATTTTGTTCACTTTATCTTGCAACTCATAGAATTTAGTAAGGTAAAAATCAAAGATCCTATCTTTAGCCTGTACATTCTCCTCTATCTCCACCATGGCCTACTCTTCCACATCTTCCATAACTTTCATAACCATGTCCTCAATTTATTTTACAAATTTTAACCCCTTCATATTCATTATCCTCCAAATATTAGACCACCTCTTGGTCAACACCCTCCATCTATTCATCCTCATCATTGCTAGTAGAGTCCTTCAAGAGGTCTTCACCCAAAACCACAGATAATTCATTTTTGCTAACATTTATGGGGGTTAGAGCCACTTCTTCATAATCTCCTCTAGCTTCTTAATAGCTTAGATTTTTACCCTTGGCTGATTATCTCACAAGCCTATTCGACCTTCTTCCACTCTTCCCATTGCTAGAGTCATTCATTTTTCCTCGTTCATCCTCA
>VDFB02173628.1:0-11965 GCA_007258455.2 Sequoia sempervirens
AACACAGACACTGCAAAATAACTGCTTTATTATCACTTGTTCCAAAAATGAAAACGTAAAACCATCGAACTTAGAAAAATCTAGCTTTGCTTATTGCTTTAATTGTTTTTTTCTTATTTTTGTTTTATTGTTTTATCTTTTCCACAAGACAAGATTTTCTTTATGGTTTTAATTGTTCTCATTATCCAACAAATAAATAAAGAATGATGAAAGGAGGTTGTATTGTAGATGTAATTGTAAGAACTTAAAATATTAGAAAATTATGTTTGCTCTTTATTTAAACCAAGATAATCTTGTAAAATAGGAAAGAAAAGAGTTGTAGTCGGTGCACAGCTATTGACTAACAGTGTAAAATAATAAATGTATATTATTTTAGTCTTATAAGATATAAACATCCTTACTCAATGGACTAGACTGTAATTTACAATCATCATTCTTCATCTGAATTTTTATTTTTATATTAGAAGACTACGCTTGAATTTTTTATATTTAATCTATGGTAGCCTTCTAAAACAGGAAAGAGAGATGAGTTGTTGTCAATGCACAGCTAGTGACAACAGTGTAAAACAAGAGCTGTGTCACAGCTGGAGTCCCTGCGTAAAGCTATTGTTAATTTGTTTCTTTTTCTACGAGGAATGAAACAATGTTTGTCATTGTCCAATTCCATAAAGCAAATGAAAAGCACCGCACAAAATGAAGGGAAGCGAAAGGACAGGGCAGGTACAGGTTGCTTTGTTCAAAAGCCATCAAAACAAGCTAAGAAATACTGAAAAGAAAGGCTCCCTGGTTGGCAGATTTTCAGCCTCAAAAACTATGACAATTCATGCTGCAGACATTTTATTTCTGATTAAGCAGCAACACAAATGCCCTCCTGAATCATTAAGACTAGTTGCAGCTAAAAATACTGATCTCCTAAACATTTCTGTCAAACTAAAGTTCAGGAAGAATCTCAATGGCAGCTACCCGATTAGTTTACTAAAGATTATAAAAAAAATCTTTTACATATTGCCTGAAGGCTAAAGCTTTCAGATAGAAATCTAATTAAAGCTACCTTGATCATACTCAAGAAGCATACTTTTCAAATATTCCTTGAAGACTTTAGATATTCATGACAAACCCAACTGGAATTTCCCATTGCTTATAGCCAAAAATATAAAGGAACAGAAATTTGGAAAATTTTGGAGCTTAGAAAATCCATTGTAGGCATCAATTGCAGCTATCTGCACCTCAAACCTAATGTACTTTTACCATGCATTTCAATGTACAACTACAAATTTCTACATCAATTACATTTTTTATTTTTGAACAGAAGAGTGGTTTGGCTTGAGAAGCCCCAGGAAAGGAGATTAATTCAGTCAAACTGACCAGGCTACAACCCCTAATGTGTGTATTATAGCTAAAGCCTTCAATCTTATAAGACCTGCATTATAGGCCTCTTCCCAAGTCTCTTGATATCTGGGTCCATTTGACCTGTAAGCATCAAACCAAACATTTTGAAATCATAAAACAAAACTAGATAGGATGCGTGAAGGTGGCCAGAGTATTACCCTCAATGAAAAAAAAGTAGGGTATAAAGGGTTTGTTGGGTATAGTATAATAGTAAGCGTTTTCCATGCAGCATGGGCCCTGTTTCAAAGCTGCTTGACAATTCATGGGAGTTGATTTTTACATATAATAGTAAGCATTTTCCATGCAAGTGGAACATTTGAAAAATCTCATAAATATGATAAACATCAGTTTAATATCTTATGTTTGTGTCTTTGTCATCTGCTAGAGTTTTGTACAAATCCTTGGCCAAAACATTACCTCTATGTCTCTTGACCTAAATTCTATAATAAAATGAACAAGAAAGTACAATAAGAAAACATTTTCTTCTTGATGTGAACACTTTAGTTAGCCAATGACTTCTAGGAAATTGATGAACGATGCTCTATCAGGTGTTTTAATAAGGTTTCTTCTCTCTAGAACCTGTATAAGAACATAAGAATGAAAAAGAGCGAAAGTTACTCTAAGGACTTAAATTTAATTGATACCAGAACTTGTAGAGCTTTCCTTGCTGCCATGATCAAGATAAATAATCTGACAACCTTTTATCTTTCACTAAAATGTCAATTTTTGAAGCTGAGGCATATAAAAAATTGCCTGCACCATCCACCAAATATAATGGAAGTGTCATATAATGTGTACTTTAATTTATATCCCAATAACAAAGCTGAACAGAACATGCCTACATGACAATTGAAAGTCTAGATATGAGACCAGTTTATTCATTCTGGTGGATGTTGTAGATTCAGTACACTCTTATAATGTTCCTTAAACTGAATCATCAGCTTAACAAGCCTATTTATGTGCTTGATGGCAGCCTGTGTTGCATTTTCAGCTGCAGAGAAAGGTACCTTTTTACTTTGCATAATCTTCAAGATGCAACATAATTTTGCCCGAATGTGAAATTAGATGGATGTTTAGGCATAAAGGCATATACCAATACTTCCTTACCTTATTTTCCTTAACTCCATATATGTACTCCATGATTGAATGGCTCGATTGTAAGAATAAAAGGGATTGGATTATATCTTTGAATCAAAATTGATTTGAAGATTATGGCATAAGTCCTTATTGGCAAGTGCATCGATATAGCTAATGTTTTTAACAGTATGACTTAGTTACTGAAAAACAAGTAGCCCGTGAGAGTTGAACACTTGCCAACCTGGTAGAATAAATTTCTGTTCTACATACGGAATCTTAGTCTTACTGTATCCAGCTTTTTTATTGTGTGCCAAGTGCAGGAGCCTACAAAACCAATCTAAAAAGTGTGTTTCACTTCTTGAGAGAAGTTCATCAAAGGTGAAGCACGATGAGAGAGAAACTACAGAATCCAATTTCAACCAATTTTTGCATGAAGATCATTATAAATATGCTATCACCTAAAGATGTTTAAGGGGGCAGTATTAAATTACAGCACACACAATAAGAAATTATATGCATTGTTTTCAGCAGTTCAAAAATGGAAGCATTATTTAATAGGCAAGGTGATTGTTGTCCATTTCCATCTAGTGATAAGATATACGTGTATGTTTTCTAGCTTGCCATAAATTCAGTAGGTGACACATTGGTATTGATTCAGCCATTTTGCAAAGAGGCATATGCTGCTGATTATGTCAATGATGAAGATTTTGGGGAAGCATATAAATCAGCAACTTCTGGTATGCATGACCGTTTTGAGGCTATGTCTAATTATAAAAAAAGAATGAAGATTGTTGTTCTTCATAAGAGAAGCACATACCTCACAGGTTGCTGGTCATTTTTGGAGAGGCCAAAATAATTGTAAACCTTCAGCAGTATGTCTATTGGCGGCATTTGCAGGTGGATCAGCACCAGAATGCATAAGGAGACTGCTATGTAATCTCTGAGATTAACTCACAGACCTAACCCACCTCTGGGAGGCATTCCATGTTTGGTGATCATGCTTGGCACATTTATTCTTAACAGATACTTAGACCATCAACACAAGCCGAAAGGGGATTTGTACCAATAGAAAACATGGCTTGTGGGTTATTTTCTTTACTATAAAAAAAACGGCTAAAGATGCCTAGGGTTAACAGACCCTAGACCAAAAAAATTTGGCAGAGTTGCTAAAAGCCACCTGGTATTAAACTCGCACATTGGGTTAAAAATGAGAAGTATATGGGCTAAGAATACTACGAGAGGTCGTTGTTAGGCGCTCTAATCCAGATCTGCCCACGATGAAAATATTTCCCCAGTATCAAAGGTTGCTAGCACTATACCAAGCAGCCGCTTGGTTTCTACTGCACACATTGAGTACACTCCTCCACCTCACTTTCACAGCAGTATTCCTTATGAGGAAAACAACTCAGCCACCTGCTTCGCAACTTAGCACTATCACATACTCACTTCCAAGCACCTCATAACAAAACACCCAAGCAGATAAGCCTTCTCTCGCTGTAGATCAGAAGAATTTTTTGTGGAAAGAAAGGAAATGCTACATACCTGAACAGACCCAGAAGTGCTTGCTGGACTCATGCCCCTTTGATAAGACTATGGACTTGACATATAAATAGAGTACACATTTACTGATATTGACCAATTCAATTACACAACGCAAAATAATAGTCCATACATTGCTATACAAAAATCAAGCACTGGAGTAGGGGTCAATGGCAAACAAATTGAAGCAATCACAGGCATACTTACCCTGTTGAACATCTTCTCCAACTGCATACTCACCCAGCAAGACTTTCCATTTCCAGATTTTCCTGTCTCATAGCTTGCACAGCCATTACATGTCTTGTTGGTGGTGGTGGAGAAATTGACGGATGCCCACACCTGTTTCAATCCATACTTGTCAAGTCTTTCATCATGCAGACCACGTGCCTGCAGGCAATCAACAACCAAGAACTTTGTTAATCTTCTTAATATTTCCTGGCCATCTTTCGCATTAAAACAGTTTTTTTAAACATTTTTCAAGAAAATGAAACCCCAGGAAAACACAGAATATCCAATGGCAAGGAAGATAAACCGGTAAGTTTAAAACAAAAACCAAACCTTGGCATATATTTTGCCCTCATGCACGGTTACCGACATAGCACTAATGCTGTTTTATTGAGGTGAAAACATTAGTCTCTGCCTATAGGTAGGGACTAGTAATAAATGTTTGTAAATGTTTTTAACTATCTTATTACGTGAACTCCCTGTTTCATTTGGAAAACTTAGCACGGAACCATAAATAACGTTTTCAAAATAGCTCCTCGACGAATTGGATGTATAAAGAAGAAATATTGGAACGTGAAACAACATGCTTTCCATGATCAAATTTGGACAAAAGATAAAAACAGAAGCTATTCTTATCAGCTATTTATTTGTGTGCTATATACATCTGTGTAATTGAAGGTAGCTTTTAGGCAATTGTGAGTAGATGACAACAATCGTCATAATGTTCAATTGTGAGTATTTCTTATATATTCTCGTAGTCGCTCGTCACATCATGGATATTTGAAAAAGACAAATGCCATGCAGCTACTGACAGCATTTATCAACACATCAGTCTACAACATGTGCTGCAGCTTTTCTTGACTTATTTGTAATGCCCATTGGGCTTATTAAATATGTAGCTATCCTTTCTTGACTTTCAGGTTTTGCATTTAGTTTTATGGTTGAGTTATTGGTCATTATGGTTGTGTGCCATAACTCCCTTGTAAATCTGGTTCTCTATATAATAGATGCCCTGCCTCTCATCTTCTCAAGGCAATTTGGGGCTTTTGTATGTTTGCTTGTTTTGTGATCAGCAGATCACTTTGTTTGTCTATTTTGCCTTCATCTGGTATCAGAGCCAGTTCAAGAAAAATCCATTTCCAGAAGAGATTAGATAGCTGCATAAAGGAAGATCGCTAGAGAGAAGTGTTGATAGAAGATTGCAGTCAAAGGTAACTGCTGTGTGTGTGTTTTGTGATTCTGTAGGTGGAAAGGAGGCCCATAGAAGGAGGCGTGCAGGCTGAGATAATCTTGTTGTGTGAGGAGGCGTCCAAATCGTGGACAGTGTTGTTGATTGCATTGATTCCTGTTGCAGGAGGCGACTGTTTGAGAGTTCAAAAAGAGATTGTTGTGTAATTGGTGCCGTTCGTGTGAAGAGGCGTGCAGATTGCAACTGCTGAAGGAGAAGCCTACGTATGCTTGCTTCCTTTGATTTCCACGCAAGTCCAAAAAAGGCTTTTTTTTACTTTAAGAGTTTTTGAAGTATGAAAGTTGAGAGGTAGACGTGAAAGTCAATCTCTCCATTTCTTTTAAAAGTCTTTTATCACTTTAGACTTTATAAGGCCACGTAAGTTCTTATTTAAGGAAAGATTAGAAAAGGGAGATCTTTATAAAATAATTAAGAAAAAGTTATTTTTAGAGTATGATTTGAGCTTTAATATTTTATTTTGAGATCTGCCTTAGTATTTATATAAAAAAAAAAAAATGATGTATTGAAGAATAAGAATTTTTTTTAGAGGGTTATCAAAGTGTTGTTTTTTTGTAAAGTGAATATTGTGTAATTAAGTGCATTATCGGTTGCAACCGACACTTAATCTGGTAAAATCAATACAATATAAAAATCTTTATGTGTGTGGGTCCTATTTGAAAGGACAAGGAGAGTATCCATTTGCAGAGATCTCTCTAGTTTTTTTTTGTGTTGAGCTGTTGATTCATTGTGCACATTTTTCATGGCAAACATGGCAGGAAATGTTATGTCTAACATGCTAATTCCTGTATTTGAAGGAGACAACTTTACATGTTGGTGTACTAGGATGCAAACCTTACTCAAATCCAAAGATTTGTGGGAAATTGTACAAGTAGGGTATGTAGAACTAGATACAACTGCATTTAATGCATTAAATGATCAACAGAAAAGAGAATACAAAGCAAGTATAAAGAAGGATAATGAAGCCCTATTTCTGATTCAAGGTGCAATTAATCAAGCAATTTTTCCTAGGATAAGTGGTGCTATTCATTCTCAGCAAGCATGGAAAATATTGAATAATGCATATCAAGGTGCACAAACTGCAAAATTACAGACAATGAGGAAAACTTTTGAAAATGTAAAGATGACTACTAGTGAATCTGTGAATCAATTTCTAACAAAGGTAGAAGGTCTAGTAAGTCAAATGAAAGTTTTAGGGGAAGATGTAGATGACAAGCATGTCATTGAGAAAATTCTAAGGAGTTTGATTTCTAAATTTGATGGTGTGGTTTCTACAATTGAGATTTCCAAAGATCTCACAACTATGCAAATAGATGAGCTAAGTAGAATTTTATTAACTACTGAAGAAAGAATGAAAAGTAATGAAGAAAGCTTAGAGCAAGCATTTTCCTCTAAAGCAAATATAAGAGGAAAAAGAAAAACATTCTTCAGAAATCAGAATAAAGTTGAATACAAAGGTGAACCCAGTAATTTTAGAGGAAGAGGTAGTAATTTCAGAGGAAGAAGTAGCAACTTCAGAGGTACTGGAAGAGGAAGAGGTAGAAACAATGGGGGAGACTATGATAAAAAGAATGTCCAATGCTTTCATTGCAACAAGTTTGGACGCTATGCATCAAAATGTTGGAGTAAACAAGGTGAAACAGAAAAAAGAAATGCTCATAGTATTGTTGAAAATAAAAAAAAATTGTTTATGTCTTGCTTTAATGCAAATGCCAGTGAAAATAATGTATGGTATATTGATTCTAGATTTTCTTCACATATGGCATCTAATGAGCATTTATTTGTCAATTTGGATGAAAAACATCAAAGTACAGTAGTACTAGGAGATAATCAATCTCATGGAAGAAAAGGTAAAGGTACAATTGCATTTAGAACAGAATATGGTGAAGTTAAACATATTAATGAAACACTATTGGTTCCAGCACTAAAAAATAATTTTTTGTCTGTTGGACAAATGCTAGAACAAAATTATCAAGTGACTTTTGATAAGAATGAGTGCATAATAAGAGACAAGTTAAAAAGGAATGCAGTTGGTGCAAGAGCAAGGATGATAGGTGATAGGATGTTTCCTCTTCATTTCACTCATGGAAACCAAGCATTGAGGTCTAGTGAAATGAATGAAAGTAAAATTTGGCACCAAAGATACGGTCACCTCAGCTTTAGTGGGTTAATTTTACTAAAGAGATTCAAAATGGTTGAGGGTCTACCTTTCATTGAAAATACAAAAGAAGTGTGTGAAGAATGTGTTGTCGGTAAACAACATAGAATTAGCTTTCCAATTGGTAAATCCAGTATAGCTAAGCAACATCTTGAGATAATCCATACGGATTTGTGTGGTCCTATGGAAACACCTTCTTTGAATAAATCTAAGTATTTTCTAACCTTCATTGATGATTACTCAAGAAAAACTTGGGTATATTGTTTAGTTTCAAAATCAGAAGTGTTTGAAAAATTTGTAGAATTCAAGAAGTTGGTTGAGAAACAAAGTTGTTTTGGGCAGAAGCAGTATGTACAACAGTGTATCTTCTAAATAGAAGTCCTACAAAAGCAGTTAAAGGAATGACTCCTGAACAAGCATGGTCTGGGATTAAGCCAAGTGTTGATCACTTGAGAGTATTTGGTTGTGTTGCTTATGCACACATACCAAAAGAAAAAAGGTCTAAGTTAGATGATAAAGGCCTAAAATGTATTTTTATTGGGTATGGATCTGAAAATAAAGCATATAGATTGTATGATCCAATAGGAAAGAAGCTTGTTATAAGTAGAGATGTGGTATTCAATGAAGCAGCAGAATATAGCAAGGAAAATGAAACAAAGGGAAAAGAGATAATGATTGATGAAGTTGAAGAAGGAGAAGAAGAAGAAAATGAACCTGAGTCTTCTAGTACAGGAGCAAGAAGGTATCAAAAATATCAAAGAAGAACAGAAAAGAATCATCCATCAACTCTTATGTTGGATTCAAATTTTGAGAAAATGACAACAAGATCACAAGCAAAAGTGAATTATGCTTTGATGACTCAAATCATGGAAAGTAATGAACCACAAACATTTGAACAAGCTCAAGAAAAAGAAGAATGGGTTGAAGCAATGCATAGTGAGATAGAAACAATTGAAAGGAACGACACATGGGATTTGGTTCAACTACCTCCTGGTAAGGAAATTGTTGGTACAAGATGGGTGTATAAAACTAAGTATAAATCTAATGGAAGCATTGATAAGCATAAGGCTAGATTGGTAGCCAAAGGATACACTCAATAGGAAGGTATTGATTACACTGAAACATTTGCACCTGTAGCACGAATGGATACTATCATGGGTGTGTGCAAGAAGTTGGAATCCTTTGGCCAAAAAGTGGAAGTGTTTTCTAATTTTTAGAATTTGACCTTAAAATTTGAAGCACTTAGAGATGGAATCTTCAAAAAGTCCCACCTGTCCATAAAATGTAATTACTTTCAGTCTAGTTTCCAAATATATAATTTATTTCAATACCTAGATGATACAAATCGATTTTCAATAAGTGTTTCTAAAAACTACTGTTTAAAATTCACTTTTTCTTACCATACCATGCACGTGTACTTCATCCATATTTTGACCTAAATAATCATATTTTCTAAATCCTTTTGGGAAAAGATTTGTGACTCTTAAAGAACTTGCTTTTAATATTTTTTATAATTTTTTGTGAATACTTTTTTTTTTATTAAATATTTATTAGGCATATTTGTCATTTTGAAAAATCGTCGTGTACGACACGCATAAGATGACCTAAACTTATCATTTTTTGATTTTTTTTTTTAAACTGAAAAGAATTGTCTAAATTTTGCTCTCGTGCAATCCGTTCATCAAAATTTTATGTTGATCAAAAGTTATTAAAATACTAAAAAAACCTGATAATTCAAGTTTATGGACTAGTTTCATTAGAAATTAATTGAAAAATAGAAAAAATAATCAAATTATTAAAAAAATTACATATTTGGAATCTGCACTGTCTCATCTATAATGGGTTTCAATTTCGTAAAAAAATTATGCAAAATAGGTCTTCAAACATATGTCCAAAGTCATTATTTTCCTGTGACATTAATAGGACCTTCAAGTTGCAGGTCAAACTAGGTCTAAAGCTTAGGTTCGGGTCCCCAAGCCATTTCCCGAACCAAAAAACAAGCCAAAAAACCCGCTCAAAAATTCATAATTTAAAAAACGGGATCCCGTTTTAAAACGGGATCCTGTTTCATTAAAAAATGGGATCTCGTTTCAAAACGGGATCCCGTTTCATAAAAATGCCATTTTTTATAGTTCTATGAAATGGGATCCCGTTTTGTAAAACGGGATCCCGTTTTGTAATTCTTCCAAAAACGAAAATTTCCAAAAATGGAAAGTTTTCAAAACGGGATCCCGTTTTGAAAACTTTCAAAAATGGAAATTTTTCAAAATTAGAAGTTTAGTGCACGATTTTCAAAATGGGATCCGTTTAAAACTTTCCATTTTTGGAAATTTTTGTTTTTTGGAAAATTTTCAAAACGGGATCCCGTTTTGAAAATTTTTCAAAAATGGAAATTTTTGAAAACAGGATCCCGTTTCCAAAAATGGGATCCCATTTTTTAAACTTAGGCTTGAGATCCCGAAGCTAAATGGGATCGCGTTTTCTAAAAACGGGATCCCGTTTTTGGAAGCGAGATTCATTTTTGCCTAAGGCAAAACTTCCGCGTTCGTGGACTCAACTTTATTGCACTTACCCTCAAATTGGTTTTGGCTTTGGCAGCTCAGCAGAGTTGGATAGTTTATCAAATGGATGTAAAGAGTGTTATTTTGAATGGATATATTGATGAGGAAGTGTATGTTTCTCAACCTAGAGGTTTTGAAATACCCTCTAAAGAGCATTATGTTTACAGATTAAAGAAGGCCTTGTATGGTCTTAAGCAAGCACCAAGAGCATGGTATTCAAAGATAGACTCATACCTACAGCATAAAGGTTTCTTAAGAAGTCAATCAGATCCAAATCTTTATATTAGGAGCTTAGATAAGGATATTTTTATCTTAGTTCTCTATGTTGATGATCTTATCTACGCTGGGAACAATTCAACTTTATTTGCAAAGTTTAGAGCGGCTATGGTTGCTGAATTTGAGATGACAGATTTGGGACAGATGCACTATTTTCTTGGTATAGAAGTATGGAAAAATAAAGATGAAATATTCATGTCTTAGAAAAAATATGCTTCAGACATCCTACAGAAATTTCAGATGAATAGTTGCAAACCAGTTGCAACACCTATTGAAGTTGGACTTAAATTGTCTAGCTTAGATGTGTCAGATCTAGTGGACCCTACTCTATATAGACAGTTGATTGGTAGTTTGATCTACTTAACTACTACTCGACAGATATCACATATGCAGTGAGCTTGGTATCTAGGTTCATGTCAGAACCTAAGCAAACACATTGGAATGCAGCTAAGAGGATTCTTAGATATGTCCGAGGGACATTGAGTTATGGTCTTAGATTTCAACATTCAGAGGATAGTAAGTTGATTGGCTATACAGATTCAGATTGGGCAGGTTCCATAGATGATCGAAAGTCTACTTCTAGTTATACTTTTAGTCTTGGTTCTGCAATTTTCTCTTGGAAGTCCAAGAAACAACCAACTGTCTCACTTTCTACAGCAGAGGCCGAGTATAAAGCCGCAACATTAGCAGCATGCCAAACAGTGTGGTTGAGACGACTATTGGAGGATTTGCACCAGATACAGAATGGACCTACTTTGTTGTACTGTGACAACAAGAGTGCTATACAAATGACTAAGAATCCAGTGTTTCATAGCAGGACCAAACATATTGAGATTCAACATCACTTCATCAGAGAGTTGGTTCAACAGGGATTGATTGAGATTGTGTACTGTAGTACAGAAGATCAGCTAGCAGATATTTTCACAAAGTCTCTAGCTCGTGAAAGGTTCCAAAAACTCAGAGATCTACTTCATGTTCTTCCCAATGGTCATTATGGGGGAGAATGACAGCGTTCCTTATCAACACAACATGTGCCGCAGCCTTCCTTGACTTTTATGTAATGCCCATTGGGCTTATTAAGTTTGTAGCTATCCTTTCTTGACTTTCAGGTTTTGCATTTAGTATTATGGTTGAGTTATTGGTCATTGTGGTTGTATGCCATAACTCTTTGTAAATCTGAAACTCTATATATTGATGCCCTGCCTCTTCTTCTCTAAGGCAATTTGGGGCTTTTGCATATTGTTTGTTTTGTGATCAGCAGATCACTTTGTTTGTCTATTTTCCTTGAGTTACTCTATTGATCTTCCATTTGTTCATAGGGTGGCTATTAACTTATTATAATGGAGTTGAATGTATAAAGGCTGGTTGTGAGGTGAAATTTAAGTCACGTTAGAGGTTCTAAGCTATTAATTAAATGTTAATGTTTTAAAAAATAAAATATTATAATGTTTATAAAGATTTAAATATTATTATCGGTTACTTCATATGTTGGTT
>VDFB02173629.1:0-18264 GCA_007258455.2 Sequoia sempervirens
CATTCTCTGATAAATGATCACTGTAGATGACATTATTTCCATTTGTTGCTCTGCTAACTCTAGAATACCCTATTCTATTTGACTTGTTTCCTTGAGTGGATAATGTTGGATATCTTTATTCATGATGTCCTTAATTTGAATTCGGGATATATCTGATCCTAATGTTGATAACTCAGTTTGACTGTAGGAGTTGATAATCTGCTCTTTTTGTGCAGTGATGTCAGGAATAAAGGGATCCTGTTCTGAATAATGATCATCTATGTTTCCATCCAAAGAAAGCATCTCATGGGTAGATGGAGGAGTATGGATATGATCATGCATGGATAAGAGAGTGTTCATTAGATTATTGTAGTATCTTGAAGATACAAATTCTTGATCTTGGTTGGTACCGAGGTTACTTCGACATGCTTTGGATCAAGAAGTTCTTCACATGGGGCAGCTTCAAAGGATGGATTAGCACAAAGAGGTTCTTAGATGAACATTTATTAGACATGGAATGGCTCAATATCCTCAAGTGTGATCGTTGGGGTTCTTTCAGTATCTGCAACCATGCGGTCAAAGGGGATCAACATGTTTTGGAAGGGACCATTACTAGACCTTGGTGAAAGATTTTGATCATGCTTTGGAATAAATTCTTGAGATATGTCCTCTACCTCATAAGGCGATGTAGAGACATTTTCAACATGATCATAGGTCGATGGATCGTGCATTATGTCAATAGGATCAAATAATCCTAACACTCCTTGAAAGAGATCACTAAAAAGTGGCTCTTGATGTATGGTGAGTTGATCATCGGATTGTGTAGATATATCTTCAATGTGCTCCTCGATGGAGAGGTTTTGATCATTTTTTTCGACAATTGTGATGGAGATATTGTGAATGTCTTTGACCATAGCATCAAGTGATGTTGATATTTCTTGAATTGGATAATTGTCGAGTATTGTTGGTGGATTTTGATCGAGATTCAAAAGTGACTCTTGACATATGTCGATTTGATCATTGGATGAAGTAAACATGTGCTTAGTGATGGATTGATCTTGATCCTTGTTTTCAATAGTTGTCATCTTTTGTGTTTGTGCTCGTGTTGGTTGGGTAGCTTGAGAGGCTTGGGAAACTTGAGAGGATTGTTTCACTTGTTTCACTTGTGTTGCTTGTTGCATGGCTAGATATTGTTGGAATCCCTTTTGAAAAGCAGCTTGTAATGTCGCGTTGTATTGGATTGATGTGGTGGAAATTGGTGGTGGTGGGGGTGGTGGTGGATTTAGAATCATGTTGGATGTAGTGACAAGTGTTTGAGATACGCTCGGAGCGATCATGGTAGTGAGAGGTTGAGATGTGATGGGTGTGATAGTGGTGTTTGGAATAACCGAGGTGATAGGTCCTTGGGAGACCGTATTTTGATTGGTTGGGATCATCATTGTTGCTTGATTGGATACCATCTGTTGGTGCGATGTCGATGGTATATTCAAAGGATTTGACATGATGGTTTGATTGATGTTAGTTGGATTGAATTGGGTGGATTGATTGGTGCTAGGTAAAGGGGGAAGCCCTAAACCAAGGAATGATGTAGGTAATGATGGTGGAGATTTCCCTTGGCGCAATGCCTCAATTATTTTGGAAAGTTCTGTGATTTGATCTTGCCAAATTTGTTCTTGATTTTGATCTTGACTCACTTGAGATAGTTGATTTGGCTTGTGTTCAAGTAGTTTTGGCATGCATGCTTGTCGTTTTTGAATGGGATCATGGATGAATGGATTTTGGATGACGTTTTGATTTGGGATGATGTTCAAATTTGGCATGATAGGATGAACATTGTTGGTATTGGGAATCATTTTTCCAAAGTTTTCCGAGTTAGGATTCATGTTTCGAAAACTTCCACTTGGTACATCCACATTTGGTTTGTAGGGATTTGGTGGAATGACGTTGCTCATTTGAAGACTCATGTTTTGATTGTTTGGAGGATAGACTTGTAAGTTTGGAATTTGATTTAAATCTACCATGGGGAGATGTGTTCCAAAATTCAGATTGGGCATACTCACATTCGTTGTGCTATTGCTATTCGTAGGAGATAGTGATCCTATGTATGGATGTGAGTTTCCATAATCCCATGATTTCGTGAGGCTTGGATAGTTTGGTTGGTTTGGACTGCTCATGATGTATGAATCTAGTTTATATTCCATGTTCTTCTTGTGTTTTGATCTTGTAGCAAAAGTGACCTCTAAGGTTCTTAGGACCAATGACGAGATGGAGGATGAAATGTGTAAATGATATGAGTGTTGAACGTTTAGGAACTTTGAATCAATGCTAGACTTAGGGATTTTGATTTTGATTGTTTGATGTGGGTGATGAACTTGTAAACCCTAAGATGTTGGATGTGATCTTAGGATGAACTTGTTTAGAGGATGGTTGATAATTTAACTAAGTGTGCGTGGAAGGATTCATCCAAACACACCTAACTAAACAAATGATTTTGATTTGGTTTAGAAATGTACCCAAGTCTAGGTAATGATGTTTTCAAAGCTCTTAAAGTTGTTTGGTGGGATGATGTCGATAAATGTTTGAGATGGATGAAGTGTTTGATTTGATCCTAAGAGACTTAGAGAGACTTTGTTTACTAGGCCAAGGTATTGAAGAACACACTTTTCTCTAAGAGCAATCAAAAGACCAATATGACCAAAAGATATCAAGCACATGTGTGGGGTCCAATTTGTTATCTTTGCTTAGTGTATTCTTTTTACCATAAACACACTCTTGATTAAAGTTTCAAACTAAGATGTCCAATGTCTTAATTTCTTTAAACCCCACAAGATATTTTATGTGGAAATTCAATGAACTTAAGGCAAGGGTTTTCCTATTGTTTACTCAAGAAGACAAATCGAGGTATAATCCAATGCTTAGGAACCTCTACAAACGTGAATCCGCAGGGAAAGCAGTAACATATGGATTGAGTCAATGATATTTGTCTTAAAGAGGGTTTGAAATTTTGAGAACCATGTTGAATGTTTGTTTGCAAAATGTTTTCGAATACACACTGTGTTTTCAAACAAAGAATAATTACAAGCCCTATGGATGTGATAGACAATGTTTGTTGAGTCCCCACTTGGACAAGTCGATGCAGCTTATCTCTAGCCGGATGGTTGATGCTTGACCCCACCCGGCTCCCTCCACGGCTCGTAGATCAATCCGGAACGTAAGCATCAACACCATAAAACTCCCATGGCGTGCTTTCCATCTCTACTAGAAGACCGTAAGAGTGTAGGGTGGCCGGAGCGACCGTTCTTGCACCAACAAATAGATTAAAGGATTTTAGCAAATTCTACTTGCGGTTCTAGTAAGGACTTTCGTTAAGTGGGGAATTGACCCATCTGACAAGAGTCCCCTTCGGATCCATCACAGCCGAATAGCAGCGTGATTATGGCGTTTAGCAAAGCCCTCATTTATATCGGCTGGAAATACTCTTGGCTTTAGAAGTGTTACGGTTGAGTAAATCGCTTGGTGGAAATTACTTTTCCCCAAAGGCGGGCCCTCTAAAGATAAACAAAAGCGAGCAAAGACACAATCCGTGCTTCGATCGATCTTTATTAGCTGCAAAGAATGCGAAAATGCCTACTCACACTTTCGCGCACAAGATGTTCAATTTTTAAGCCCAAAATGAAGTGTTTTAAAGCAATAAAATGTATTTTGAGTGTTTCTCTTGCACCCTAGATCGCACGAAGCGCAAGGGGAGAGGATACGTACTCAAAAGACAATCACACAAATCAAACACTTGTTCATTTTTATACCCTTCAAAGCAATTGTGAATTCGTTTTAAGCACCAAATGAAATATGAATATTGCTTGTCCAATTTTTAACCCCAAAACGAAATCTAGTAAGTGTGTCCTAAGGTTCGTTTTAAGCCCTTTGCAATAAAAATAAAATTGTTCGTTTTAGCCCCAATTGAAAACTAATGTTCTAAAACGAAAAGGAAAACAATTTCGTGTAGTGTTGATTAAACACTTAAAGTGTTAAAAAACACATTGTGTTTTCAAAAAAAACATTTCCCTCCTTTCGTGAAGTAGTATTGATCAAACATTTAAAGTGTTAAAAAACACATTGTGTTTTCAAACAAAAATCCTCCTCCTTTCGTTTTCGCTGATAGCCTTCTCTTTTGCCTTTACCTTTTAACTTGTAACTTCGTTGTTTGTTTGTACCTTGTTCACCTTTTGCCTTTCCTTCATTTTGTACCTTTGTTTCTTTTTGTTTTCCTTGTGCTTGATTCCATCACAAAACTATGACAATTAAGATTTATAATGACTCATCATAGCAAATACAATTTTAAACAAAATGCATTTGTCAAAAACTTGTTTAAGCATTCACAAACCTATGCTTAACGTTAGATTATTAAACAAAAATACTTCATACCATTATCTACAAAGATTATTTTTGTAACTTTCAAATTGATGCAATTGGCATGCATAAAGTCGACACAATAAGTGTTACATAAATATTTTTCAGTTAATGCAATTGGAAGACTTAAAGCCTCACCCACCAACTTGTTTTAAGAAACATACATGTTAATGCAAATAATAGATGTAAAATTGCACATTAAAGACTGAGCCAACCACATAATGATGGAAACAAAAAAGTTATGATGATTTGAATGATTCACGAAAGCTACCAAACCAAGGCAACTAAAAGCCAAAAAAAAAAAATCATGTCAAATTTTCTTATTTCGTAGATATCCTTATTTAATTCTTTCCACCCCTGGCCTCCTATTGCTGTAGGTATTCAGTACTCCCCTCTAGCATTAGCCTTCACTTTAATGTCAGGAACTCAATGTCCCTTCTACTCACGCAATAATAGGGGACTTTTTTTAATTCTCATTTGTCAGCGCCACTTATTCTTACAAAATCTTTTCTGGAACAAGTATATATAAACACAAAGAATGTTAACTTATGTAGATCCCATCAATTCACTGTTTCAACAAAAAAAATGCAGTTGGCAGGTGAACACAGACAGAGAAAAAGGTGTTTTGAAAAAACAAACCGCGCCCAAATGCCAGCGTCCTCTCCTCCCTGCTTATGTTCAAAGGTCAAATAGATCAATCATGAGATGACATCAAGGCTTAGACACACGAGATGGCAACCAGGACTCAGTGCAATCCACCAAAACCTGTCAACGGGATCACAGAAAATGGCAGTTTAATCAATCATTTTGAGATTTAATCATAAATACATAAGGGCGCGTAAAGTTTTGAAAGTTACTTGAGTGGGAAGCAAAATAATTTGGTGGAAGCATTCATTTATGGCATTAGCAAAATGATGAATTTCTATTAGTGAATAAAATCAACATTTTATGAAGTCAGAAAAGAATATAATGAGATATCCCAAGGACCAATTTGACAAAACTAGATCTGCTTTGTGCACAAATAGATAAGGTTTACCCTTTGCCATGTCACAAGAAGCCAAATCCTTGACCAAGAGCCAAATTTATGGTGGGTGCCAGAATGTGATATAATAGTAAAAAGAGTGAAACACGGAAAAGGCACATGAGCTTTTTGACAAAGATCATCAAATAAATGAAGAGCGAAAAGAAAAGGCACGTGAGCTATTTGATAAAAAACATCAAAGAAATGTTATTTTGTGGAATGCAAAAGAGAATTTTCTAAACCTTTGCACAGTCGTTCCTAGCCCGCATGATAGTGAAAGTACATAGAGGGTGTGTTTATTGCTGAGAATAAGCGCAGAATGGAGAGGTGAACTATTTGACATAATGCTTGGACACTATCCCATAAGACACCTTTAATTTGCAAGATATGCACCCACTGGATTCTTAACATAGAGGATACCTTTGAAGGAAGAGTGTAGCACTGGATTGCCTTTGGAAAATATGAAATCTTTTCGAACACCTTTGTTTCCCATGCCAAACTCAAACCTTAGAATAGGGTCTTTTTCTAGTTTCCTCACTATTTTCCTTAGGAATCTCGACAAATTTTGGGTAGCTACCATTTACACAAGGCTGTAGTAGGTGAAATTTTCTAGGGATTTGTTGACAGAGATGAGTAGTCTAACTCTACAGGGATGGCTCAACACACAGGCTTTGGTGAAATGCCTCACTGTTTAGTGGCTATTTGGAATGCCATATAAGCAAGGTATATTCTATGTAAAAAGAAAAGAAAAGCTTGATGAAGCCATTGGAGTACTTAGGGAAATGAGGTGCATAGGTACAATGCCAGACCAGATCAAGATTTTTAATTTGTTAAATGCATACTCCAATTTAGGAAGCAAGTGAGGTATGTGCATTTGTGCCATTATAAATGAATGCTATAATTGGAGATGCCACGGTATAGACATAAATAGAGAGATCATCAGAATAAAAAATGAATAAAGCTCTGCCACGTTATAATGCTTAGACAATATAAAGTCACACTACTGCAAATTATTAGCTTTTGAAAAGAAATATGGAGAGATTGCAGATTTTTTACAGCAATGCAGGGGAAAACACTGGCTGCAGGGAGGCATTAATCAAACAAATATTCAAAAAAGCTTAAAGCCCTCCTTCTAGCACCATTATGTGGTGCATGTTTTTGAAATCTGCAAAAGACTAAGCTTCATACAAGGTTAGTAAATCACAAATTTCCCAAGCATGACCCTATGAAATACCTTGCAAATGTTCCAAAATGCAACAAAAGATAAAGAAAAGCCAAATGCACTTAGTAAGAAAACATTCAACCATTACCTATTCCATGTTGGATTGGTGTCACATGTGCTAGTGACCCTTTTCCAATCCTTGATCAAAGCTAAGATGATAAAATGCAAATGGAGATGGTGAAATGATGATGAACAAGATTAAATCTCAAGTGAAGAGAGTAACCTTGCATGAAATTGTGTAGAAGATTGTGAAGGATTTGCTCAATGTTGAAGCCTCTATTTGAAGATTTCAAATGCTAAGATTGTTGAAGAGGGACCAATGTGGGACTAAAGATTAAGCCAATGATAGGAGGACACTTGTCATCATGTGATTAGTTGATGTGTGTGCAAGATTTGGGAAGAGTGCCCAAGAGGGGGAAATTTTGAATTCAAATTTGCAATAAATTTTGAGAGGGGGACAAGAAAGAAGAGCAATAAATGCCCTGTTTGACTTGTCATGTTGAGGGAAAATGAGGTTTTAATAAATCAATAAAATTGATTTATTGTGCAAGTGGCTAGATCTAGATAATGCAAGTGGGATGGGATTAACTTTTAATCAGGGTTAGATGATGATTATGCTGATTTAATGCTGATCAGATGATTTGACTTTCAAGACTTTGATAATTGATTTATTTAAATTAGAAGATGATGGAAAATGATTTAGGATTTGATTTAAATAAAGTCGATTTATTTAATTAAGTGGATGATGCAAGATGAAGGTTGAATAGTAATGCTTGAAATTTGAATGGATGAATGCATGATTAGTGATGAATGGTCCTAATGCTGACATCTAATTTGGTGAATCGATCGAATGCATAATGTATGAATTTTGCATGTCTCTGACATGTTTTGATGGTCACCCCCATTTGCTACCTAGATGTTGTGGTGATAGGATCATTCTAATGGAGTTTATTTATCAAGCCTTGGATGTTGATTTCCAGTTTGGCAACAAACACAAGGCTGGTTGCCATAAGTTTCCAATGAAGCTGGGAGCCTTTAGCTGTCCACACATTCAGGCAACTAAGGTCGTTTGTGATGAATTAGTTTATTTAAAGTTGGGCTTGTACACTGCAAGGAAATACTATGACCCCAAGCACAAGATGAGGGCTTTGCTTCCCAGTGTCTTTGAGAAGCACTTTAATCTGTTGGAGGATTTTTGGGAGGACTTGCAAGATGAATATGACCTTAGGAAGAAGAATTATGAAAGGATACCTATCCCACTTATGGTTGAGTTTGGGATAAAAGAAGACATTCTAGAAACATTTTCTGATGATGGGATATTTTTGGATCTCGGGTATGATGCAGACAAGATTGGTACTAAAGATCTTGATTCAATAGATTGGAATGATGAGGAGACAATTGACATAAAGCAAATTGCAAGACCGGTGTTGGATAGGAGTATTCAATGGGTGAGTTTGAGGACTAATCAGGTTGAAGCTCAATCATCTAAGAAGAGGAAAGTTGTAGGTACCACCCAAGGATATAAAAGGGAAAAGAGAAGGATGGAACCTAAGGAACCTTTAGATTTTATGCCTTCTAATACACAAGAAGAGGTGGTTCCTCAAGACCTTCCAGAGGTGTAGGAAGATGAAACAATTGCGAAGGTGGGGGATTCTACATCTGTTGCAGGGGAGGTATCTACTTAGCCCTCTGATGCACAAGAATTTTGTCAAGAATCACCAAAGGGAACCCTCCATGATGAAGCAGAGGTCTTAAAGCGAATGGAGGATGAAATTGAGATACATAATATAGAAACAGATTTAGAAAAGACTCCATCTGATAAAGAGAATCATGTATTAACATCTTTTGATATGACAGATGATGCAGGGACCGAACACATATTGACTGAGGAAGATCAGTGGAAACTCTTTGAAGATGCAAAAAGAGAAGTTGATGCCAAGGCACAAGCTAAGGCATCAGCTAAACAACAAGAGGAGGAGGACAAGGCACAATTTGAATTGGAAGTCAAGCAGAAGGGAAATCGGCGTCGATCCGTAATCGTCACTCTTCACGAGAGCCAAAACCGATAACGCGTCAGATCGATCATAAACCACTTTTCGTTCGCAAAGGTCAGATCGCGTCCGGACAAATGCGCCAGGATCAGGTCGGTCAGCTCCGGATAAAGAGGAAGCAGAAAGGTTAGCATAGGAAAAGGAACAAAGTGATCAGCAAAATGTGCAGGAAGTTGATTCTCAACTGGGGCCTACATTGTTACAACCTCTGTCTTCCACTATTGTTGCTTCTTCTTCATCCCAGGTAGCCACTACTCCTATTGCTCCTACTTGGTTAAAATTGGACTTGGAAAGAAAGCAAGTTGTTCAACCATAGCCGTTGAACTGGGAGGAAATGATAAAAGAAATTGGGAAGGAGAAACCTAAAAAGAAGGCTTAGGTTCTTCACTCTACTAGGCTCACTGATGCTAGAGAGATTGTTGCTAAATGCGCCATACCTATAATGGAGAAGAGTCGTGATGATATGCAAATCATTGATTATCAGTTGGGGGCAGTAAATTTGGGAAAGCCTACAAGAAACCAACAAATGAGTTTGATTGATATTGTGGCCTCTTCAACTAAATCCTGGATGATCAAAGATAAACAAAGGAAGGATGAACTTAAGGCTCAGTTGGATCAGCTTCATAGGTTTTTGAAAGATGTTTCAAGTCCCATTTCCTAACAAGATGCTCTTCCTGAATCCCCAATTTTGTTAACAAAGAGGGAAGCAGATGATTTGATTCAAATGAAAAGCAAGGTAGGAATGATGGATAAATGGTTGGATAAGCTCAACCAGGAGGTTGATGATGTTCTTGTTGAGGGTTCTAAGATTCATAAGGCTGCTCTTGAATTGGAAGAGGATCTAGACCAGCAAGCCAAGGATCTGGATAAGCAGGATGATGAATACAAGGAATGTGTTAAAAGGCTTGAAGATATTAGCAAAGTGCCCAAATCCACCTTGCTGGAATATTCAATTCTTGAGCATGGTAATGTAGATTTTGTGGAAAAAACTGTGAGCATCATAAGGTATAAGTCTAGGGCTATGCATGGACATCAAGAAGAAGTCTGAGAAATGAGCAAATATTTAAATCAACATATGGTTGAATTAGAGGCAATTGTGGCCATTTTAATTAACCTAGATTCCTCAAACAAAGAAGGCCTATCTTTGGATAAACTAAGGGAGAGATGGAGGGGTAGGTTTGAGGAAATTATGCAAAAGGGAGATGATGGGGAGAATCTATTATTAGATCAATTTATGGATATCAAGGAGGAGGTAAGAACTGCTAGAAAGGAGTTAATCAAGTTAAAGGAGATGCAAAGATTGGTTTCTGTAGAATTTGAAAGGATCAAATTTGAAGGTGATTGGTTAGATGGGGTCGGATTCGGGTACTGTTCAACAAGTGTTCTCCAATTATGATGAGTACATCCTTGAGCATTCAGTGCAAAAGTGAACTGACTCTTTTCATCATACTCAAATATCTGCTTTTCTCCTTTTTTGTGGGTTTTGACATGAGCTCAATTCTGAGTTTGAGCCATCGGTTTCACTTTCTTCTTGGAATATCAGATTTCTTGTTGGCACAACAGAGTGATCAGCCCTGAAACAAGGGTTCATGAGTCCACTTCTGTGTTCAGTTCTAGTTCCATTAATTGTGGATCTTGATTGATAATTGAGAAACTTGTGCATGTGGCACCCTATATGTATTATTAGGTTCTACTTTGTAAAGGTCAGCTAATTGAAGGAAGATCAGCCACCTGAAGATAAAAAAATAGAGATTAGATCTAGGATTTCTATGTTTTTAGGAGAGATACTCTAAAAGTTCAGTAAAACTTGGGTACTTTACAGTTTTTCATACATTTTCATGTTATGGTTTTAAAGTTTGGATCTATTTTGATAAGTTTAATGGCACATGATCAATCCATATGCCAATGATTTTTGTTGTGCTTAATTGTTTCTTATTTGATGAAATTCAATAGAAGGAATTGGATTCAAGATTATATCATTGGATTATTTGTGGATGAAGTTGTTATCGTATTCATTTGATCTGTGTTTTAGATGATGAGTGAGTGATTTTTTTTGAAGTAAGTTTAGTAAATGTTGATGGTATTTGAATTAGCATTATGGATGTATGCAGTAGCATAGTTTATTCTATGGATTGCATCTTGCTATAGTTGTGGCTAGGTGGAATAAACACTCATTATTGATATGCATGTCTAGGTATGTAAGAATTTTACTCACGTTTCTTTGATTTGAAGCTCTGATTCATCTTTTTCTTTTATTTAAACCCCCCCCCAAAACGTAGACTAATTGATGCTATGCAGTCCTGTTCCTTGTTATCAGAAAAGGCCCCTTGAATATTACAGTTATATCAACCATTGAGTGATATCAACATAATTGAGAACCAATTACCAGGACCTTGGGAGTTAGGTCACCATGTGTTATCTTTCTCTTTCAAGAGAAATAGAATAGTAATATTTTGTTTAATGTTGTGTTGTTTTGACCCTCAACAAGTCCTTATATTGTAATTTTATAACCATGATAAAGGGAAGTTTTATATGGGATTGTAATCTACCCACATATGTGAGGTGAGCTCCATCATCAATTTTAGCATGTCTCAATATTGTGGTTGAATGTGTAGTGTTTTGGAATGGTTTCTCATGTTTTTTTAATTTTTTATAACATGATTAGAATGCATATTCCACATTCGCAATGGTTAATCAAACATGCAATATTATAGATATGAATATATTATGATGTTTAAGGGAGAATAATACATTTGTTGGTTGAAATATGATATTGTATGTGTAGACATATGTTGGCACATTAGAATGAGATCTTGATTCGTGTAGCCAGTGAGGTCCTTGGGACTTCTTGGTTAGCTAACAATGAGGCCTTCCTAATTTTCCTATACACTTCTCTCTAGCATTGATCATAGATATAACCACAATTTTCCTATACACTTCCCTCTAGCCCAGTAATTTTTTTATCCCATGTTCAAATTTCTGATAAATGAAGTATTATTTAACCAAAGATCACTATAAAATTTCATGTAGGGCTTCCTAATTGAGTGTACAAGTCTTACAAACCTACTAAGTTACTTCTTCTTTTCACATCATAACATCCATAGAATTTATCACCATTCTCTTTATTCGTATCATCATCCATCATTCATAGACATAACTAAAACTTTCCTATTTATTTCCCTTGAACCAATTGATTTTTTTATTCCTAGTTTAAATTTTCAATCAATGCATGCTTATCTAACCCAAAAAAGAACCATAAGGTTTGGAGTAGGGCTTCCTAATTGATTACGTGAAAACCTACTAAGGTTCATTTTTCCACCAACCAAAATTACATGGTCGCCTCATTATATTTGGCTCATCCATCATGTTGTATTCATATTATCATGTCTCCTTATTTCCCATACTACTATCATATATTGAGAATTCATTCATGGAAGTTTTTGGTCTAGTACAACAAAGCTTATTTTCATTTACTCTATAGATGATTGGAACAATCTATTATCCATTGATAAAAAATCAAATATTCATATAGTCCATAATGTCATACACCTACAAAAACCATCATACATTATCAAATTACCTAATAGTATGTATAAAACACCCAATTTTTTCTTAATATTTCAATCTCAAACTACTTGAAGCTCACTTACATGCATAACTATAAAGTTCACTTGCATGCCTAACTATGTTTATACATTTCTTGTAAATGATGTATATTTTTCCCAACTATAACCTAAAGTCATCATTACCAATTATTAACAAAACTAGCTTGAGAGAGTTTTCCATACTCAATTCCAAACAATTTCCTTCCGATATATTTACACCTTTGTCTTTGCACCTTGGTCCTTAAAAATATTAAAATAATATTTATATGCAAGCCTAACAAAGACTCAAGGTGTCCTTAGCGCTTAAATTGTATGACAATTGACAAAAGTGTCTTAAAAGTCTATAAGCAAACTGTACTTTAATTGTAGAAGTTACATTGATAAATATTTTTTAAGTAGACCTTATATTGTGAATACTATTTTATTTTTCTAACTAAATATTATAGTTTAATATTTAATAAAATATACTAACATGTATTAATATGAAGAATATTATTTCAAATTCTTATTGATGAAATTTTTTAATATAATCAAATTTTAATTTGTTACTTTCTTAGACCATAGAATTACCATTTTTTATGTATCTTTTTTAGTTATTATAATATATGAAATTAAATCATATATATTAAATATACTTGAATTGACTTAAATAACTAGTGTACCAATAGTATCAATTAATCTTGAGTTGTTTGGAATTCTACATGCCCTACCTAATTCTTTGAGCCACTTAAGTATTCACTATATAAATCTCATTGCCTCATTAAAATGTTGAGAACCTTGGGTTAAAATGACACAAGTCAAATATTTATGATTAAATTTTATTTAGGAGAATTGGCCTTACATGCTCCAATGTTATATCCAATTCTTTTTTTCTCTTTCAACCAATATACTTTGAAAACCGATATAAATAATATGAGAACATTATGAATGTAGATTTTTGTGATAGTAGGTAAATTTTGATAATAGCACATAAATGAAACTACAAAATGCACAAATAATTACAAACATAGCTCAAAGTTCATAAGGATATTTATGGTTACATTTGTGAAGACATTTAATACTATGGTATCTCATTATTCCCCTAACATTAACCATCCAAAATCAAGAAAAGTATTTTTCATCATTAATCTTGCATTATAAACCCAAGGTCATTTAATCAAATTATAACATAACCTGAAAATTTCCAAAAGAATGTTCTATGTATATTTATAATTAGAGTATGCTCTCAAATAAGAGATCATATCCTTACACCATGGCTCTACCCAATTTAGAAAAGAAATATATAATCACATGTAAAGTGAGGCATGGATTCCACCTTATTTGTATAATATTTTATTCACCTTGGATATGTTATATCCTAAGTGTGATATTGCACCTATTTATTAAGCTTACTCAAGATAATAGAAATATTTAATTATTCTCGCATATGCCACTAATAATGACATGTTCACCCTGGCTTGAGGAACACAAATACCACCACTACCTCATCAACTCTTGATTGATGGTAGTTGTTAACACAAACTGACTGCCACTACACCAAAAGCCTAAGCTATTAGTGAGGGAAACATTAGACAGGTTTAAGGGGTACTGATGAGGGTTTTGGGTCCCACGTGACAACAGTTTATCCCCCCAGTCGAGAGGTCGACAAACACAGTCGACTGCGAGATGGAAAGAGTGTCAAGAGTGGGATTTGAACCCTCCCCAGCAGAGTTGCCAATTTTGTTAACACAGACCGACTGCCACTACACCAAAAGCCTAAGTTGTCAGTGAGGGCGACATCGGAGAGGTTTAAGGGGTACCGATGAGGGTTGAGGGTCCCATGTGACAACAGTAGTTAGATGTCATCTATGTTTAGTCAAGGGTCACCTTTATCTCAATTAGATTGAGTTAACTCACCTCTTAATTGGAAGTGATTGAAAGTTAACTCATACCTCTTAGACATGTCATCTCCTTGATTCATTATCCACAAGCTCTGTTTTTGTATGTTACTCTTTACAACTCATCTCATAATATTGAATATAGAAATTCTTATTTACTTTCTTAATTTTATGATTAATTTATAGATATTAAGGCCTTTGATAGATTTGTTGTTCATAAAAAATTATAACACACCCCACTATTCACTACTTGTTAGAATTGGCTATGGAGATAGCCTACCAAGATCTAGAGGCCAAATGGAAATCACAAAGAGAGAATATCAATATGACAAGAATAAATTGTATTCTTATCAATTATGCAAATATGATTCAATTATACAATATATGAGAGACCCCTTGGTTATATAGCCAAGGTGAGACATAAGATAACATAAGATTATGACAAGTGTCTTAATCTTATAATATGAGAAAACTTATCACAACTACCTAGGTCACATGTGTTACAAGTAAAAAGATAAGATAACTAATGACAACTAACACCTTCTAGAAAGATTCCTAAGACCTAAGTAAACTTAATATGTAAATAAGTCCCCTAAGTCCCCTAGTAATGAATTAACTAGGTACAAGACTTTATTTACACCAAAACCCCCCCTTAAGTGCAACTTAGGGAGTAGATGATTATTATGCAATTGACACAAAGATGCAAGAATGGGTCCCGGCTACTAGGCCATGTTACGTACCCATGTACAAATGCAAAAAAAAGTCTCTCACAAATAGAGAAAAAGAGAAAACATGGTGGGACAAAACTCCTCCCCAAAAGAGATGAAATACAATAATGCTCTTAATGATGCATGAGAAGGCCAAAACCCCATGTGAGGAAAAAGACCCCCCCATAAGAGAGAAGAAAAGAGAGACATGTAGCCCCCCTCAATGGTGAGTCTCATGTAATGGTGGTAGAAGCTCGACATTGAATGTTGAAGATGATCCAATCTCACCAAACAATGTTCCTCCCCTTTTGAAGAAACAAAACCATGAATGTATGCAAGATTTCTTCCCATTCCTGAAAGGAAAAAGAGGGAATATGGATGATATGTGATGATGTCTCTGAAGCATTCTCAAGTGTCTCCATGTCGATGTCGAAAGTTGAAACACTCCAAACATGCATTCTTGGCCACACTGTTGAAGAGAACAATCTAGAATCTAGTAGAGTTGAATGTAGAACATAATCTAAAGACAATGATATCTCCTTTGAAGACAAAGAATCCTCCTCCAAATGTTGTCCAAAAGTATCCACAATCACGTCAAACTGTGAAGAATGATCATGTAGAGAATGAACAAGAGGTTCAAAGTGTTCCCTCGCAACAACTGAAGAAGGATCTTCTCCATCAAAGAGAAGATGAATTTAATCAATGGTATCTCCCAAATTTGCAATATAAGACTCCATAAACAAGTCTGAAATACTTGCCAAGGAGCCATCAAAAGTAACCATATCTAAAAGACAATGAATATCTTGTTGCACTGAATCAGAAGAAGCCATATTTGTAGCAACACAAGCATCATCAATTGCAACAATAGATGGAGGAGATGAAATGCATGACTTAAGAATTGGATCTGATGTGAGAACACCCAAGATCAAGAAGCCAAATGTCTCCTTTGAATCATGGTTCATACTTGAAGTGTGATCAACAGCCGAAGGAACAATGTCATCATTAGAAGAAAAATTTGCAAAGGTATACAATAGAGATGAATGATCAACCATCCCAATAGCAATAATCTCTCTACTCTCCAAGTCTCGAATGATGACTGAATCAGGTGTGAACACAATCCTCCCATCTCCACCATGTGTAATATGATATATGGAAAGAAGATTATTTGTCAAATGAGGAACACACAAAACATCCTGAAAAGTCTTGTCCCAAAAATAATAGACCCCTTCCCAATTTCACTCATTATGTATATTTTCCCATCAAAATAGTAGACATAGTACAAGGCTGAAAAGAAGATAATAGAGACTGTGAAGATGCCATATGATGAGATTCTCTTGAATCTAGAAGCCATCTCCCTGATCCATGACCTGAAAAAGCACAAAGAGCATGTCCTTTATTTCCTAATGTAGAAGCTTGACCTTTGTCCTTTTTAGACTATTTTGAAGGAGGAGGTGATTTAGACATTCTAGAAGGAAAATCAATGTGACTCTTTTTTAGAAGATGTTTCAATTCATCAATATCCTTCTTATAACAATAGTGTTCTTCATGTCCATTCTTCTTGCAATATGCACAAGTAGGCCTCTTCGTCTTAGATGATTCCCCTTTAGAGGGAGAGAATTTTGATTCTTTATGTGGCTTGTTCTTTTTCTTCTTTTGCTTCTTATCAATATTCACTGATTCTTTTTGTACCTTTGACTCACTAGCCAACAATGCTTGTGACTTGGAAGACTTGATTAGACCCATGTTCATTAACTTAGCTTCCTCTTCAATTAGGAGATTTGCAAAGTCATCAAACTTAGGATCAACATATGATGCTCCCATAGAAATTCGATGGGTATGAAAGCCAAAAACAAACACTGAATACTTAGGACCAAGCTTGGATAACACATTCAAAATCAATTATAAATCCTCTTTATCAATGTTGCATTCTTTCAAATGTGTTTTTAATTGCTTAACTTTGGAGATGTAGTCTTGGATGTGGTCAAAACTTTTAGGATCAAGATTCATAAAATCATTGTCAATTTGATATCCCCTAATCTTATCTATTTTACCATACAATTTTTCAAAATCCTTCCAAGCCTCTTTAGGTGTTTTGCATGATTCAAAATGAAACTGTAAATCAAATGAGACTAATGAACATATGCATCCAAGTGTTTTCTCACGATCAAGTTCACATTTTTCCAATTCTTTAGCATCAGTAAGTTGAGGAATGCCTTCCTTTAGATAACCTATTAGACTTTCATCATGAGATAGTTCCATACTGATTTTCTCCATGTAGCATAATTATGTGGAGTTAGGAGTTCAATTTGAGAGATTTCTCCATTGCAAGAACACAAACCAAGCAAAAGAAAGCAACCAACCACTGCAAGATTAACCCCCCCCCAAATCACTCAATCAAGAAACCACCCATAAATATAGAGCTTGGCACTTTATGATTAGTGCAAGTAAAGATGCCACTTACCAAAAATAGCAAAGTCCAGAATTAATCTTAGTACATACAGATTGCCAAAAATGGGCCACATAATCAAGTATAATTTTTTCTACAAAATAAGATCAATCTGATCATACCACTGAAAAGTACATGAAAAATTATGCACTTCTAAAAAAATTGCACCCAAAAATGTTACTATAGGAGCAAGATATGAGCCCTTGAAGTTCCCAAAATGAGGATGAAGTAGCGACACCTATGAGAATCTGCAATTTCTGGAAAAACTAGACACCAAAACCAAAATTTGATTGCATCACTGTGAAGAGCACAAAATTGTGCCCCAAATCAAAAAAAATTGCTCACAAAAAGGAGGTCATGAGCACAAGTTATGGCCATTTGAAAATCACCTTCAAAACTGAAAATGCAAATGAGAGGGGGCCAAAAAAATCCTTAAAGAGGTTTTTGACATCACATTGGCGCGGTGCTGACATTAGCAACTCATGCGATTAAATTTGACGGTCACCAGGTTGTCCTGCAGGAATATGCCCCTACCACCTAGAATATTCTCCTTTCGTGAGCTTAAGTTTAATGACTTCTAAACCGTTGTTGGTCAGTTGAACTCGCAGAATATTCTATTGGAATATTCCTCAAGCAATATTCTGCCAATTTTATAAATTATCTAACCAGTTTAAAATGTTGTTGCCATATTTTATTTGTTTCGTCAAGTTTTTGTGTTTGTCGGCAATGGCTAGTAGGGGCCGCGTGTGGGGGCCACAGCCGGAAGGCCATGTGGCACCCTCACAGGGCGGTGGTACCTTGTCAGTCTACGGACTGTGCAGGGTACAACACTACTCTTTTATCTCATTTTTAAATATAAACTTTTACAATGAATTTAATTGAAAACTTTATACAAAAAAAATCATAATTTTTTTTTATAAAAATAATGTTGATTAAAATTTTTATACCA
>VDFB02173630.1:0-68017 GCA_007258455.2 Sequoia sempervirens
AGGCATTTGTCCTTATTTTCACCATAATTGTGTGACTAAACTTCTATTATAATTATATGAAATTTCTACGAAAAATGGTTTCAAGTCTATTGTGGTTGTCTTCACTCTTTAGCAAGGTTGATGAAGAAAACCCTTGTTCTGCAAGCTAGCAACTATATTAGCTAGCCACTTTTTCATTGTTGTAAATGAAAGGCCATGTTTTATCATCTTCTCATTAGAGAATTTGTAAGTCTATATAGATAGTGAGTAGAAGCACTATTTGAACTAATTGATATTAATTGTTACATTGGGACAATGAATTCATTCAAAATTATATGAAAAAGATAAATATTTATTCAATACATGAGAGGAAGAGGATATTGGGGGAACAATTACACCAAGAGAGCAACCAATTCTCCATGGTGCATGTTGGCTTCTACATAGAGATATCACCCACAAGTAGGTCTTATGTAGACTAATATGTGACTGTCTACCACATCTCTTACATCCACATACTCCTAGGTTAAGTTTGCATATGTTTTGGTTGAACCTGCACATCAATCTCTCAAATATCAGTAATCTCAATTTAGTATTTTGGCAAAGACTTAGATTTTGTAAGAGTTTATTTCAAAAGTATGTGAACTCATCTTCATAGAATATGAAAAAGTCATGTCTACTAATAAGTTTTAAGTTGTACCTTTGTTTGAATGTAGTAATCCAAATCACTATAGCAATTTTCATCAACCATAAGGTGGGGATCTCTTTTGGGGTTCATGTAAACCATACGATTGAAGAGGTCATAATTAGGCATTTTACTCCAAACATTATGCACCACTAAATAAATATTTACAAGGATTGATCATGATTTTTTTCTTTGAGAAAATATATATTTTTAATAAATATATATAAAATACATCGAGATATATCACTCTCAAGGTGCCTAAATATAATCAATCTATGACCCTAACCCTAATTAAATTGTAACCCTAATCTCAACCATAATTGATCTCTAATTAAATCCTAACGCTAATTTAAATGTAGCTATAATTAGATCCTAAGCTCAACCTAACCTTGATTGAACCTTATCCCCAACCTCAACCCAAATTGAACAGTAACCCCAACCTTAAATCCAACCCTAAACCTAATTGAATGCCAACCCTAAACCTAAGCCTAATTCTAATTGTAATTGAATTATAATTGAACCCCAACATTAACCTTAATTGAATCCTAACCCTAAGTAAACTGAAATACTAACCCAAATCTAAGCCTAACTCTAATTACACCCTAACCCAATTTTTCAATGAACTCTAGCGCCAAGATTGAATTTTAAATCCAATTTAACTCCAACTCTAACCCTAACCCTAACCCTACTTGAACCATAGCTCTAATCCTTAACCTAAGTGAACCATAATCATAATCCTAACCCTAATTGATCCCTAATTGATGAAATAAAATTTACAGTGCATAATAGATAGAGAAAAATAATAAGCACAAATTTAACATAGTACTTATATGAAAAACTTACTAAAATTATACCAGGAAAAGCCACATGCAAATATCTCTCGTATTTTTTTTCTCAAGAAATTTGTAATTAGAAAAATATTCAAAAGTATTATAGAAAACATGAAAGCATGACTTCAAAAGAGCAATAAATTTGAGTTGTAATGTCCTTATGGAACAAAACTTTCAAAAAATAGAAAGTGTGACTCATGCAACTACATGTCAAAGTTTGTCAAAACTACCATAAATAGGAGTCCCAAAAAAAAATGGTGTCATCGAAAACACCCTTTGACATCTAGGAGGGATATGATAGCCCCCGAAACCTCCTATCATTTCAACCTTCAATTGAATAGTAGGCCTTCGGTCGTGCCAAGCTCATACTTGAAGCACTAGCTAGATATCAATGTTGAATATTCATCACTACTAGAATACCAATAAAATTGATTTCATATTCTAGAAATTGAACCCTAACCCTAATTGAATCCTATCATCAAAAATGAAATCAGTACACATGGTGGTAAAATTTGACACATGATTGTTAGGGTCTCCATTGCCATTGTATTTTTCAAAACGAGGGATTTCTATATTTTGTGGAATGGGTGTTTTTAGGATGGCAAAAGATAATGGATTATGCATGAGATATATAGGTGGGTTTTCCCTTATTTTACTTTGATTTAATTTTAAGATTTTTTGTTGCAATGATGTCATGTTTTGCAAAAGCTTATTTATGATGGGGTCATTAGGTGACATGTTTGGGAATGTGTTGAGTAGGGTGGACTATTATGGTTGATTTTATTTTGGATATTTGGTAAGGGTGATGAATATGGAGGTGTTATATGTGAAGTAATGCCAATATAAGGATGTCCACTAGAGAGACCCAAACTTATGTTTAGACCAATGGTATATTATATTGTTGATGTTATGGTTGGAGGTATAAATTTAGGAATAAAAGGCATTGTTATGGGAGAGGAAACTTGTTTTTCTACTTGGTGTTGAGTATTAGTAAATTATTGGCACAAATAGCTATTATAAGAATGTGGGCATCTACTATGTGAGTGAGGCTACTCAATACTTCTATTCCTTGGGAATCATTTATGAGTTTCCTAAGATTGTCCACAATAGCAGTATCTCTCTAACTAAAGGCTCGGTGCTAAATAATTCTTGAAGACCTTCTAAATCCTTATCCAATTGCCTAAGTTTCTCTTCAAGAACATGGGCTATAACAGCCTCTAATTCCACATGAATTTTGGGTTGTTATGAAGTCATAGGTAATGTGGGATGAGGGATGGAGTATAAAATATATTTGGTGGAAGCAATATTGTGTGAAAGAGTTATAGGACCCAGGATCTGTAGCAGTTGTTATTGTAGCATAGGAGGCCATAAGTCTGTTTTGGTGTCATCCACCTCCCAGGAGCACCATCTGCTGCAAAACCCTTCACAGATAATGAGAGAGGCAACACAAGGCCATTTCACCATAAAAGAGTGAATAAAAATGAGATGAGTAAATTACATATCGTACAACCTTTTAAAGGAAAGAAAATAGGTGACGGGTGTAAAACTACCCAACACGGGAAAAAACCACTCGAATGATTAAATCCCTAAGTAAAAACTTAACACACTAACACCCCCCTTAAGTGCAAACTTGGGGAGAATGAAGATGCAAAAAATAAAAAAAATACAATATGGGTCTCGGCTACACAACCATATTAGGTACCCATTTACAATGCAATCTCTCACAATTGGAGAAAAGGAGAAAAACTCTATGAGAAAAAACCCCTCTCCAAAAGAGAGAAAACAAAAACAAAAACAATGCATGGATGGAGAACTCAATCACACCCCCCAAGGACTACATACATCATGTATATACAATTAATATCCCCCTATATATACAATCAATAGCCCCCCCATAAGAGGGAAAGAGAGAGACTATATAGCCCCCCACGATATGTAATCACCTACAAAAATGGTAAGTGCCTGAAGAAAAAACATGATCCAATGTCGAGAAACAACTTGTCTCCCTTTTGGAAGAAACAAAACCAAGTACAAATGCAGGTATGCTTCCCATTCCTGATAGGAATTGAAAGAAAGAAGCATGAAGATGTATGATGATGTCTCTGAAATCTACACATGTGTTGCCAAGACCTTGGAAGATGATGCCACAAACCAATCAGGAACATGCCCAATCAAAATAGAAGGTGACAAACAAGGTACCACTGGAAATTTATTCTAAACATTCTCCAAAGACTGAGCTAGGGTGACAACAGTTGTACCACACTATCATCAAATAAGATGGATATACCCTCAAATGTGTCTTCCAAGTCAAAAATATGAGATTCTACAAACAATGAACCAATGTCCGACAAATAAGAATCCCAATTAGGAAGATAATGAGATACTAATTGTGATGAATCACTAGACATGATCAATGAATCATCAACACAAGATGAATGGTCTTGTTGAACATAAATTATAGGAGCCTCAATCAATGACTCTGCACAATGAATCATTCAAGTTAAAGGTACATCAACTGTTTGTGATGGAGAAGAAGGAGCTTCTAAAGAACCCTCCTCATCCTCATCTAAAGATTCAAATTATTCCAAAACTTCAAACTCTTGCATAGTAGCATGATCATAGGGTATCCTGTCTAAAAAATGAAGAGGCACAAGACAATCTGAAACAGGATCATCTAGGAATAGTTGAGTATCAGGATCTCCATGTATCTCCCAAATTTTAGCCAAAAGAATATGAGGACACTCAAGATGATCAATAGCATTCAAAGTGGCATCATCAATATGCAATGCAATAACTCCTAGGACATGATCCCTTTTGCAATTCCATGCAAATTTCTTACTATCAGTACCAGGAAGGGGAACAAGATTATATAAATGTGGCAATAAATGAAGCCATCTGAGATGTTCTATGATACTATCTCCCCATTGTTTATAGTTTCCCCTTTTCAACATAATCACAATGGGATGAAATGAAAATCCCATAATCAACTATGACAAATCTCCAAGAATACAAAGACATTAACCTTCAACAACAATTAGAAACTCCCAAATACTGCAAATGAAGCCTTCTCAGAATACTTCATGAAGCAATAATGCAAAAAAGAGCTGAAAATCTTAAAAAATTGAGCAAAATAGGGGCACCTTTACACGCAATCCACCTAGGCACCTACCCAACATGCTCTGATATCATGTTGGTGTTTGTTGGTGTAATTAATATTTAATTACACTTGCATAAGTTTACTTAGGTAATATTTTAATTCCTAGGTTATTATTGCCATCCTTATCTTGTTGAGCTATCTTGTTGCTCAAGATAAGATTAAGGTTATGCATACTTTTCTTTTATAAATCAAATCATCTCATTTAATTATGAATTCCTGAATAATAATTTTTTGCACATCTTCATGCAAAGCTCTGCTTTTTTCTGTTTTTCTCCTCTGTGGAAGGCTTTTTTGGTTTGCATGTCTGATCTTGGTTTCTAACAGTGTCATCCGCCTCCCAGGAGCACCATCTGCAACAAAAACCTTCATAGATAACGAGAGAGGAAACACAAGGCCATTTCACCATAAAAGAATGAATAAAAATGAGATGAGTAAATTACACATCGTACAACCTTTTAAAGGCAAGAAAATAGGTGACGGGTGTAAAACTACCCAACACAGCAAAAAACCACTCGAATGATTAAATGCCTAAGTAAAACTTAACACACTAACAGTCTGTAACTACGTCTCATGGGGGTATTGGCAATAGGACACTAGGTTTTGAAGCTCATGTGAGGTTCAAAACTCTTAGGTACTCTTACTTTGATGGGAAAAGCACAACACAGTCGTAACAATAGAAAAAAATAAATATGCAAATAGTGTGTTAAGTTTTACTTAGGCATTTAATCATTTAGGTGGTTTTTTCCCGTGTTGGGTAGTTTTACACCTGTCACCTATTTTCTTGCCTTTAAAAGGTTGTACGATATGTAATTTACTCATCTCATCTTATGCATTTTCATCTTTGGTGAAATAGCTTGGTTTTCTTCTCTCATATTTTGTTTGAGGATGTACTTGCAGATGATTTTCCTAGGTTATTTGCTCTAACATGGTATCAGAGCAACCCATTCTTCACTTCTTCCCGTGAGAGTTTTCATCAATTTTTTTGTGATCATTTTTCTTTTTTTTTTACATTTGAAATTTATTTAAATTTCAAATTTTCCTACCGATTTTCTCTTGTTGATTGGCTGCGTAAAGTTGCCACAACCACTACCAACGTCCTCCTTTCTCGTGCCAGTGTGGGAGTTTGTATAGGCATTTTGCTTTGTGGAGGTAGCATGAATTTTTTTTTTGGCGAGCATACCTTCCATGGTTCAAGGGATATTGATCTACGCATTCAAAACCGTGGGTGTCATTCCTATTTGAAGGTGTGAATCCTTTGTTGGCAATGTTTTTGCATTGGCAGAGGTGTTTTTGTTTGGAAAGGCCCAAGCCTACAGTGGAGATTGGAAGAACCATTTTTTAATTGGAGGCTTGATCTCTTATTTTTGGGCATTGTTGTCTATTGTGTGAGCAACATTTGAAACCTTTTTTTGGGTAGCATTCTGTGTGGATCGAATTTGGTGGAGGTTGCAGTTAAGTTTTCCACCATTTGTCAATTCAAATTAATCATTGAAGGAAATTCTGGCATGAAGATCCACGTGCAGGAAGGTAGCATTTGGAGGTTCTGTGGTTCTGTGAGGAGGATTTTTTTACTAGTGTTTGAGTTGCCAACATGATTTCCTTCGCTGGGTGTGATCCTTCAATTTGGGTGATATATTTATCAATTCCAAAGTTTTGCTAAATATTTTATTTAGGGCTTTTTTACGTGAAGTGGAGGTGGGCCCCCGAGTATTTTGAACCTATTATGGGAACTTTATCCCACATTGGTTGTGCGGGGATTTTTCTAGTTGTTTAAATTACCATTGTCTCACATTGTTGTTGTGAGCACAGGCTCACAATGGTATGAGTGAAGGCCCACATGAGAGGTGTAAATTTTCCTTCACCAATGTTGTACCAGTCAAGTCTGCTTGTGTGCTCTATCTTGGTGATTCGTGTGGAAGCTTTGCAATAAGGTGCATTATTTTTTGCTCAAATTTTTTTCCAGTTTCAAAGAATCAGTTACTCTTTGCTTCCTTAAGTATAAAGGTGAAATTTAATTTCAAGAGGCTGCAATTGGTTGATTTATTTTGGAGGTTTTAGTTAGTTTGATGTAATTTTGCTTTTGGTGCAAACTTTGGTCATGGCTACTCCTAAATCTATTGAATTTTTAACTCCCCATAATTACCATACGTGGAAGATGAAAATGCGTAGGTTGCTTCAATCTCAAGATTTGTGGTCCACACTAAGTAATATCCAACCCACTCTTACCAAGGAACTTGAAATATTTTCCTATAGAAATAAGTATGATCAAGCTATGGGCTTGATGAAATTGAATGTTTTTGATAGTCTCCTCTTTCATATTGATGAGTTGGACACACCAAGGAGCTATGGGATAAGTTACATAACCTGTTTGGTCAGGTTAGTGAGTTTCATGTCCTGCAACTGGAGGTTGAATTAACCGCTCTTACCTCTAAAGCATTTCCTTCTATTGATGACTTTCTAGTGAAATTCAAATCTTTAAGGTCACAATTAGTGGGATGTGGGAAGAGAAAAAATGATAAAGAGTCCATATTTTTTATACTGTCTAAGTTGAGAGGCCCATTTGTTGTGTTTTCTTCTACCTTCTACTCCACAATAGATGCTTCGGGTAGTACATTCCAAATGCCTTCTTTTGAGACTTTATGTGATCAGCTGATAAGGGAGCAAGCCAAACTTGTCCAGTTGGAGGGGGTCCCTATAAATCATGCATTGGTTGCACATAGCTCTTAGAGTAAAGGGAAGAAGAAATCTAAACCTGGAACAAAGTCAAATGAGACTTCCACCTCTTCAAAAGAGGACAAGCCTGAGAAAGAGAAATTTAGTTGTGTATATTGAAAGAAAAAAGGGCATGATGAACATCATTGTTATATGAAGAATATTAATGAGCTCCCACTTCCCTCATCAGTAACTCCTTCTATAGCCTCTTCATCTACACCTTCATCATCATCCAACCCTACACAGTTTGGGAATGCAAGGTTTGCAAGTGGTAAATAAGATAAACACTACACTGGTAAATGACCTGGATTGGTGACTTATGCAGTTCATTCTAGTCATGACATATGGTTTTTAGATTCTAGAGCATCTCACCACATGGCTTCTAGTCCCTATCCTTTTTTGGGTCTTCATCTTGCTAACACTTCCAAAATTTTGTTGGGAGATAATAAGCTTTTGGATTTTGCGAGGGTAGGAATGTTGAGATAGGTGATGGTTGTTTCAAGAATGTATTGTGTATACCTGAGTTACACACAAATATTTTGTCCATCTATCAGATCACCCATGGTGAGGTACCGAATACTGTGGAATTCACTGTAGATTCTATTTTTATCAAAGAGGTTGATATTGGAAAAATCATTGTAGTTGGTAATGCTAATCATGAGTCTTGTATGTATACATTCTCTCACTTTGTTGATGATGATGCCTATGTTCCTCACACTCCTCTTTCCAGTGTTTACAACAATTTCTCTGGAGAGATTGGTCGGTTGAATTTTGGAGTACTTCCGACTCATGTTGATACATCTCCTATTGCTTCAAAGGTTGATCTTCTAGCACAGTAGGATATTTTTGATCCCTCGTATCTTATTTTATTGGATGAGTATTTGGTAGGAATCTCATATTTATTTGTGGAGTCTCATCTTACTGATTTGGAAGATATGCTTGAGGGGATTTTTCTTCTTTTGATGACAGTTTCAGCATGGTAGTTGATACATATGGATTGTCTTTGGAGGTTGACATTGTTGAGCCTTCACTTTCACTTGATTCGTTACATTTATTTGTTGTCTTTGATCATGATTATGTGATGGATTATTCTATTTGGAGATTTCATTCCTTTTTTTAGTTGGACATGGAGTGGCTTCTTCATCACCTGGTGGACTTTTTTCTCCCTAAGGGGAGAGGAGTTGCTTGTATGCATTGGATAATCTTATTTTTTAGGCATATTTCATCAACATTGGAGCTTCTTCATTATGGGGGGATATGATATCTCCTTTTTTCCCTTCCTATGGGGGGATCATTTATTGTATATACATGATGTATGTAGTCCTTGGGGGTTGTGATTGAGTCCTCCATCCATGCATCTTGTTCTATTTTTATTTTCTCTCTTTTGGAGAGGGGTTTTTTCCCACAGGGTTTTTCTCCTTTTCTCCGCTTGTGAGAGATTTCATTGTAAATGGGTACGTAACATGGTTGTCTAGTTGGGACCCATATTGCATTTTTTGCATCTTCATTCTCCCTAAGTTTTCACTTAAGGGGGGTGTTAGTGTGTTAAGTTTTTACTTAGGCATTTAATCATTTGGGTGGTTTTTTCCCAAGTTGGGTAGTTTTACACCTGTCACCTATTTTCTTGTTTTAAAAGGTTGTACAATATGTAATTTACTCATCTCATCTTATGCATTTTCATCTTTGGTGAAATAGCCTGGTTTGCTTCTCTCGTATTTTGGGGAGGATGTATTTGCAAATTATTTTCTTGGGTTATTTGCTCTATCATACTTTGATACCATGTTGGTGTCATCCACCTCCCAGGAGCACCATCTGTAGCAAAAACCTTCACAAGTAATGAGAGAGGCAACATGAGACCATTTCACCATAAAAGAGTGAATAAAAATGAGATGAGTACATATCGTACAACCTTTTAAAGGAAAGAAAATAGGTGATGGGTGTAAAACTACCCAACACAAGAAAAAACCACCTGAATGATTAAATGCCTAAGTAAAAACTTAACACACTAATAGTCTATAACTGCGTCTCATGGGGGTATTGGTTCATGAAGCTCATGTGAGGTTCAAAACACTTAACTACTCTTACTTTTATGGGAAAAGAACAAAGCAGTCACAACAATAGAAAAGAAAACAAAAATAGAAAGAAAAATCACACAAGAAACACAGAGACATAGAAATGATGCAACTTTCAGCTAGATTTACTTGAACAAGACCAAAATGTTTGATGGTGAAAGGGAGATCCTAAACCTAAAATGGAAATCAATTGGATCAATGTCCTCTTTTCAAAATTAACCTTGGGAACCAAATTAACAAGGTTATTGGATTGGCTAACAACTTGGAAGGAGAGCTAATCAGTTGCTTGTTAGATTTGGTTCCTCTGTGTGTGGGTTGATTTGGAAATGGATTGAAATTGAAATGAATACAATGATGTTCCTAGGCTAATTATGTAAAATGTAGCGCTTTGAGATGAATTGCAAAAATGCAAAATTGACAAATAGAAACAGATTTTTGATTTGAGGAAGGAATATACAAAAGAACCTATGGTAGAAATTTGATGTTGATTTGGTTGGTCAAGGGTGTGGGGTGCCCTTGACTAGGATGATCCTACCTAAGTTCTAATGTCTTCAACTTGAAGCTCCCTATCAATGGTCTCTACTCTTCCAAGCTCATATTTGAATCTTCATTTGTCATCAATAAAATTCAGTTCCCATGACTTGACAACTTGTAGGGCAAGAATTTATGAATGAGAAATTAGTCCTTAATCTTCCTCCAATCTTTAGATTTAAAAATCTACACACATGAAAGAGGGGGAAGGGTTGTGCTATATAGGCGCTTTCCTAAGTCAAACCCCAACTTTGGTATTTCTACCTCCACAATGGCTAAAATGATATGATAAGAGATCTTACCCTCATTCAAGCAAAGGTTAATGGATAAAAAAGTAATAAATTGACAAATTGTTGCAACTCACTACTTATATTTGTGATCCTTGATGGAATGAATTAATGTACTCATCTCCTTCAAGGATAAATTGATACTTGATGTTCAATTCCTACAAGTGTTAGTACTTGAAAACATGAACAAGCTTAAATAAAATTTGACATGATTCTTGACAGATGTAAATGTTGCTATAAATATGATAAATTCTACTCTTGACTATCCTTGGATTGCTCAATTGTGCTTTTGATTACCTCCTTAAAAGTTGCTAAAGACTTGTATTTATATGCAATTCTTTAATTTCCTACAAATTAAATCTCAATAGCGGCCTAAAAGTTCCAAATTTTTAAATATTAAAATGCCACCAATAAAATATTTTTATTTTATCCAAAATAGGCCAATCAGGGGCATGGGGTGCACTTCCCATGCCTATCCTTTTGGGGAAATTTTTTTTTGAGGTGTTTGATGTATGTTTATTTTCATTTCTCAATTTTAATTTTCCAAAAAATATTATGATACAAGTAACTTAAATGCACAATTGAATTCAAGCACCTAGGAGGTAGCTAAATCTAGTGTGAAATTGTCAAGGGTGACAATTTACAATGCTACAAAAACATTAGAAGTAAATAAGGCCAAACATGCGCAATTTTAGGAGTTCGAGAGAATAAAAGTTTGGCACAATATCGCTTTGTGAAGGTTATAGCTAGCACAAAAAGGAAAGGCCCATTTTTATTTCTCAAGAAAAAAATATTTTTAGAATAAAACCCCCACGATCATATAATTTGTGTTACTTAAAAGTGTTTAAAATGCATGTGTGTGAATAAACAACTTAAGCTACTAAGGGAAATAGGGGCCAAAAATGAACGATAGAAGGGGACGTCACTAGACACTTAAGTAATTTATATAAAAAAAATACTTATGATTTGATTGGCTAGAGACCCATACATGTCAACAATAAACTAGGAGAAAAAGATCATTTCGCAAGTTTGCAGGAAGAAACTTATAGCATAAAAAATCTTTGCAAACTAAAGAGACTATGCAAAATGACTCGTGTCTTGTGGGACCTAATAAAGCGCAAAGATTTAGTAGTAATTTAAAAGCAATGGTCTTGTTTGGTGTTCTAACAAAATGGGTTGGTATACAAACTAGCAATTGCACCTTGGTGTGCAATGGGTATGTCGAAGAGGTGTGGAAGGTCATTAGTGAAAAAATTGGTCAATTTTTTTGGATATCATTGTGTAATATATGAGATCCAATGGTAGATCATTTAACAATTATGCATTCACTTACAGGAATTGAAACACAATTGAAACTAGATCTTTGAATTAGGAAGATAATTAGGTTCCATTACAATAGGCTAATGTTATGCTTGCAATAAGCGACCTATAAAATCAAAATTGAAAGAGATATTAGAAATAAGAATCATACATTACCATATTTATCTTTATTGTTCAATTAAGTTGAAAAATTAATGGATCTGTTGAAATAAATACTACCTATATGAACAAATAATAGTTGAGACACCATCTTAAAGACAAACTTCTTCATTAGGCAATGGCCATGGGAGATGGCCACAGGTATGTAGTAACAAATTTGTAAGACCTGTGCCATATACAACAATGACATAGACATTAAATTCAAAGCAAGCAGCATCGAAATCACCATAAAGTTGATTGTACAGAGCCTTTACAACTGTCATCTTGCCAATATCCAGCTTTAACGACCTCTTCCATTGAATTAAGATATAATTTCTTAGTAGACATTGCAAAAGTACTAATTATCTAGTTCATCTCTGCAATCTATTGCTAGAATAGTTGGAAAATAAAACTGACATATAATACGAAAGATTATATTTGGAAAATAAATCTTACACATTTTCAATTATCCAAGAGAAAAACTGAAAAATCAAACATTCTTTTATATATTTGATAGAACAACTTCTGAGAAAAATTTATCGGTATTAGAAATAATTAACATTTAAGAATTGGAATAGTCAAGAAAATAAATGTTACTACTATTAAGGCTTCTCTCCATGGTTACAGTTGAAGGTGTGTCCATCTGTCAAACCTTTTGTCCATGTGTCTTGTCTTTCACACCACATTTTTATACAATCATAATACTAAATAATGAAGGATAAGAAGACAAGCTAAGATTTATTGGAGAGCTAAAGCAGGAGGGCATGACTGCCATGGTGGGCAAAGGAATTGATGATGCACCAGCATTAGCAAAGCTTACAATTTCAAGTTATGTTCTAAAGTGCTTCATTAATTCAAAGATTTTGAGAGCATCCTTGGAAATTCCATGTTGTGCATATCCTGAAATCATTGCATTCCATGAGATGACATCTCTTTGGGGCATTTTGTCAAACAGTGAACGTGCCTTTTCTATGCTTCCACATTTTGCATACATGTCCACCAGGGCAGTTGCAACTACAAAATCTAATAAAATTCCTCTTTTCTTTATGCTTTAATGGATGTCCATACCATGTTCCAATGCTCCTATTTTGGCACAAGCAAGTAGGGAGAATGTTGGAAAAAGTTGTGGAGTCTAGCTTTACACCTGCCAATTGCATTTACTTGAAAGTTTCTAAATATTTAAAAGAAAAATCCATTTTGTGCATATCCTGCAATCATTGCATTCCATGAGATAATTTGAGGCATTATGTCAAACAGTTTATGTGCCTTTTCTATGCTTCCACATTTTGCATACATGTCTACCAGAGCATTTCCAACTATAATATCAGAAAGAACAAATAATAATAATAATAATAATAAATAAATAAATAAATAAATAAATCCTAATTCCATGATGCTTTGATGGGTGTCCATACCCTGTTCCAAAGCTCCCATTTTTGGTAGACGCAAGGAGGATATAGGTGAAGGTTTTGGAATTTGGTTGTAAAACTTCCAATTACATTTGCTTGAAATTTTATAAATCCTTTTCAACAAATCCATTTTGTACATATCCTGCAATTATTACCTCTCTCTGTCTCGATGGTGTTGTGCAAACAGTAAATGAAAAATATCAAAATCAAATGGAACAAGGTATGGACATCCATCAAAGCATAAAGGATATAGGAAATATTTTAATTCTTGTTGTTGGGTTATAACTCAAATTTGGAGGGCTTCTACAAACCTTTTAACTTCATTTTTCTTTGTCATTCTTTATAGGACCTACAAGCCTTGCATCATGGCGGAGTTGGATATCAAACATTTGCAAGAAGAAAATGCATAGCCAGAAGCATGTGTTGAATGAATAAGAAAGGAATTATTAGACTATGAGAGCTTAAAAGTCATGAGATTAGAAAACAAATATTTAAGATGGACTCTGGAGGCATTAAATTGGCACTTGTTTGTATTCAACACCATAGATTTATATCCTACAAATCACAAACCCTTGGTGGACTTAGCTGTGAAGGCTTACTTGGCAAGGACTGTGGGTAAAATACAAACCAAGAGTGCTCTTCGGTAGAAGAAAGATACACACAAAATGGATTTGTTGAATAGCCCTCTTCTAGCTATGGAAGTGTTTGACAAGGTCCCTCAAAAGGCTTGAGAAATTACCAAGCAATTGCAATTGTTAGGTTTAAAGCCACATTTCACAACCTTTTTTAACATTCTCCCTACCCATGCCAAAATGGAAGCTTTGGAATAGTATGGACATCCATCTTTGTCAGATTTAAAGAGCTCTGGTAAGGATATTGGTAAGAAACTGGTCAGGTTGATTTCCTTTCCCCCATTTAGTCTTCTGAAGACATTTTTGTTTTCAAAGATGTGACACAGTAGTAATTGTCATTACAAGATTTTTATTTTGAGCTATTTGTTGTCTATGTTAAAATGTTGGTGTGTTCTATTTTTTTCCCAGGATGACTAATTTAATTATACTCTAAAACTAAACTGAAGATGCCTCAAACACATGTCATCTACAGGTCAACAATGATTGCAGGATATGCACAAAATGAATTTGTTATTTATAAATTTCCAAGAAAATTCAAAAATAGATGAATACCTTCTTCAATGGAAGACCTAAGTAGGTGATTCCAAGGAAACTGTGATGACAAATCAGGAACACCGTGAAAAACTCAACTCTTCAACTTGTCATCTGATTTCAAGGGTGGTGAGTTTTGCAGAGAAAATGCCATGCCATATCTCATACACATGAAGAAAATATATGATACACATGAATGTGGTGGTGAAAGAATCGTATGCATATTAGATGAGATTGAACACCTCATAAATTCCATCCACTTATCTGTTACGTCATTTTTGCACAACACTAAATTTTGCAATTGTTAATGAAGCCGAGTAGACTCGATATGAAACTGTCGATTCCAACGGTTAGGATGAAGCAGATGGTATTGCATGCCCTATCCCAAATTTGAGATCGTTGATAGACAAAATGGACTTGGGAAACTTTATTGAGGGAACCCCTTCAGCATAACAAGAAAAAGGCCTTAAAGTTGTAACTTAAAGGCTAGGAGATCGGGAGTAATGGTCAGTAATCAATTATAAGAAAAAGTGTAAGGGCCTTGGGTAGGTCTTAGGGTTTTGATGATGGTTAAGGTTTTTCAAAGCCCAAATGCATAATTTTTAGTAAACCAATACAAACAAATAAGACTCTAGGAATCTTAATGAACCATTTTCACTTAGAGGGCCAAAATTTGAATAAGTACCATGAGCAAAAATTGACCAAATAGTAAAGTATTCAAAATTTTGGGAGATTAGTGAATCATTATCAATGATACACCTTTTTGTGGGAACTCAAGAAGATTGTGTTTTAGCAGTTGTCACCAAGTAGCCATGTGGAAGACATATATAATTATCATTTTTCATCCTTGATAACATTTATTTATCGATAATCATTTTGGTTTTGTAACTAACCTAATCCTTATACCTATGAAAGGCTATAGATCATTTCATTTTAGGGGATCAAAAATTAAACTCGTGGAAACTAAATCAGAAAACCACCAATCTTGTTTTCACCTCATGTTTTCTATTAAATTTTAGTAAACACTTATATATTTTGTAAAGGTTTGAAAGTTAAGTTAATTCACAAGGTAATTCATAATTATAAATTGTACATGGATGTAACTAATTCATTCATGAAATAATAAATTTTATGCACCAACCTTGGGTGCATTTGAAACCATTTCTTATGAATGATTATTTTCACTTTTGCACTATTATGTATGTAACTATGAAGAAATATAGTGAAGTACTAATAGTATATACTTCAATTTACATGTCTTTCAATGTGTGTTTATTTAATATTTAAAAAAAATAACTCTCTTAGGATTTTCTTTTCTTATCCAGATCTTTTGAATTTTATTTATCAAAGATTCTTGATGAATTGTATTCAATTGTTATAATTTTTGAAATGTGTGTGATGAAATACCTTTCATATATAGTAAGTAGATGTTACAATATTTAATTCCCTTTGTGAGAATAGGTCAAATACAAAAAACCCTGAGTGAACCAAGCATGTCAAGACCTGAAGTTTCTGAGCATTAGGATAATTAATTCTTAGGTAAATTAGTGATCTTTAAAGAAAAAAGGTTTTATTGTCAAATCTATATGTGTTTGATGTATGGATAACATCAACACAAAAAATGTGGTGGTATAAGAAGGGCCTAATTTGAGTTATTTGTGATACTTGCAAGTTAGATAACCAAAGGGTAATCACTAGGTCACGATCTAATGATCCACAAGTTGAACTAGTAGAATTAAGCAACCATAAGGTAAGCCAAATAAGAGAGAAAAATTAGTTGGTATTTCACCAAGAAATAAAGCTCCTATTGCACCCTCATTTGTCACTATGGCCTTATTTAACATAGAATCACCCATCCTCTTTCCAAATTACCAAGATTTATTGAAAAATCTAGATAAATTGAGTCCAAAGTATCAACTTCATGAGGATGCAAAAGATCATTTGAAAATATTCAAGGATACATTAGGGTAGGGATACAACATGAGGATGATGTATATAGATTGTTTCCCTATACTCTCGGGGATGAGTTATAGAGTGATATATTAGTTTTCCATGAAATTTCATCACGTCTTAGGAGAAAATGGACAATTTATTTCTTTTCAAATTTAAAATTCCTCTAGATGTGGAAACATTATATCATCCATTTGATCAAATTAAGAGAGATAAAGGTGATTTAATCACCACTTTAAATGATAGATTACATAAATCTTATTCAAGATTGCAATATCCTTACATATTCAATGAACAATCTATGATCCTAGTATATTATGCAGCTTTAGATCCTCTTATCACAATGTTTGTCAAAAGAAGAGTACCTCCCATAGCTAACTTACTAGAAGTATATGCTGAAGCAGTAAGCCTAAACAAAGAGATGAAGCAAGTAGGATATAGACACTCCTAAACATAATAAATCCTCCTATGCTAAATCAGATGTAGTGAATTAATGGAGCATTGGCTAACCATACACATTTTCTTAATCATCTTCCTATTTTACCTCAAGGTGGGATGTATACGTAGAATAACTTTCCTCGACAAGGTAATAACAAATATTTAGTAATGTATCTAGGGCCTACTATTACAAAGGTCCATCTAAATTGAAATTATTTATTTACCCAAACTCAAGAAAATAAAATATTTAAGGCTCAATATGAGAAAGAATAAATCAAATAAATAACAACTCAACTCAAGAGATTAGCTATAAAGGTTACTCAATTGAGAAATCAAAACTTTTAATCGCAATGTAGTAATAAGAATCAATAAAATAGGACATATAATGATCATATAACCCCTAGACCACTAAATACCAAGCCTAACCATGGATTTATTACTTCTCAATTGGTTAATCAAAGTCTTATTGATAATAAACAATCAGTTAAGGTCAACTTGGTTGAGATAGTATTAAGAAATTGGTGTAGGATCTATAATAAAAGCACACATGTAGAATTATATTGTCCTTGATCCAGAACCACATTAGATATATTTCTAGTTGGTTATCATGTCCCCTTTCTAAATTTAGCATTTACTATTTATAGTAGGACCGAGTTTCCTAATATAGTAAGTTTAGACCTGCGGATAAACCGAGAAAGTTGATTTCTCAGAATGAATTAATTAAATTACTTTTGGTGGAAAAATATCCAATATTCATGAATTATTATTTGGGACCAAGAGGAAATGGCTTTTTGGAAAAAGGAAAATGTTTGTGTTTTGGCTGGAGAGTGGTGCAAGATAATAGAATTTATCTTGGTAAATCAGTTGAGTGTGTTTGAATGATGAATCAACACTTGGCATCGAGATTTACTTTCTTATCATGCAAGCATCTTCCTCCTTGGTGTTGGGATTTGGGTGCCTAATTTTGGTGCTGGAGTGGTTTTTTATATTTTACTTACATTGACTTGCGAGTATTGTTCATTCTATGCTTGTTTCCTTTCCCAAGTTTTGGATTTTCTATAGTGGCCGGTAACCCATTATGGGAATAATCTTCAAGGCTGGAAAACCAAGGAGGTTGAGACTTAGGGACAATGTCTCTAAGGGTCTACAGGTGTAATTTCGCTTAGAAGTTGCATTGGTGTTGAAGGTTATCTTTTTGGTGTGCTTTTTGTCAAACAGTTGGCTAGGATAGTATATTTTGGAGTGCATAGTTTGGAGTTTGTTGTGTTGTTGTTGTTAGCAGTATTTTTTTATTGATTATTGAAGCATTTTAATGTATATTTTTGTTTCAAACTCTATATGAAGTTCCAAATAATTTGTGTTTGAGGTTGCAATTGATTTTGTTGTGTTTTGGTCACTGGACTATGTTACCAATGATGTAATTTGCAGCTAGTTAATATTATTGTTCATTGTTATAAATAACAAAAATATAATGCAAAAATTATGTAATTTTTGTGGCAAGGAATCCCCTTTCTAATTGCACACAATTTAATAGCAAATTTGAATGATTCGATGAAAGTTCCATTATATCAAATTTTCATTTCTTTGAATTCAGGTAAAGATAAGTTATTGTGGATTTAGAATTGATTTTAAAAGGGATGTTATAGTGATATCAAAGACATGATCTTTCCAGCCTGAGGGTTTAACCATTTTCATGCAACCAAGTGATAGGGAAAAGAACAAAGAGATTGCTTCAAACCTTAGGATCCAAAAAAGAGTTAATTTGTAATTCCAAAGAGTAGAGAAATGGTTGATGTGGATGAAATGAACATAAAATTCCTGCAGGATATTTAGAGGAGTCAAAGGTTAACCATTGATAGTCTTGTTAAAACAAGAGAATTGATGAGATTATTGGTAGAGAAAATTTAAAATCTGGCAACACCTAAAGAAAAATGTAGCACTTCATAATCTCAACAGAGCAATTCAAAATCCTCCAAATCAATTTTTCTACTTGAAGGTGATCCTCCTACAACTAACCCCCATCCCATGGAAGAATTGGAAAGAGAACTTGAAACCATTAGAGATTCCTATGAAAATTAAGATGAAAGATTTAAAAAAGGAGTCCCTTATAATGACTGTCACTCAGATGCAAAGCATGATGACAGTAAGGGGTTACAAACATCACCAAGATTCTAGTGGAGGGGAACTTGAGAGAAAAATTAATAAACTCTCAACTCCTACCTTTGATTGAACCGATAAAATCTTAACCAAAGATTAGTTACACAAATTGCAGACTTACTTCACACTCAGTCCAATGAAAGAGTAAGATGCCATATAATATTCAACTATATATATATATGAGCTCAAGGATTAAAGAGGGGTATTTTAAAGAGTTGTCTAGCTTAAGGTAAACAAGTTCCATTAATGAGTATGTTGAAAATTTTCAAAAGACTGTTGTTATGGTTCTAGACATATCTGAAAAGAGGATCATATACCTCTTCTTGGAGGGCCTTGAAGAACCTATTAAGGATCTAGTTAAGGCATTCTCACCTGCTACCTTGTAGGAGGAAATCAAGAAGAGTTTGCAGCTTGAAGTCTCCATGCCTAAGAAAGCAAGTTTACATCAATCTAAACTACCAAATTCATGGCATCATAAAGGAAAGTTTCAAAAAGAGACTCCTTCAATTCCTCCACCAAAGAATGTTCCAAACTTAGCTGGTAAGAATGTGGATGAGGTGACAAAATTTGAACTCTGAAGGAAAAAGATTTGTTTTTATTATAGAGAACCATGGGCTCTAGGGTATAGGTGTTTGGGGAAATGAGAAGTGCATTTTTTTAAAGTGGTTTCAAATTTGGATACAGATGATAATGAGGACTTCCATGATACCAAAGAGGAGGCAGAGTTAGAGGAAGAAAGAGAAACTAGTAAGGGAGTTACCATACCAGCCCTATTTGGAGCACCTAGATATTTTCCCTTCAAAGTTTAGGAGTTATAGTTGGATAAAGGACAACCATCCTCATAGATAGAGGCACAACACACAACTTTATAGATGGGGGTTATGTATCCAAGAGAGGATTAAAGACAAAAGACTTTGAAGGATTCACTATCATTGTGGCTGATGGTTTTACTATATCCTGCACCTATGCGGTTCAACAACTCAAAATGACATTGGGTGACTATGAAGTATGTGATGATTTTTGATGTGGTTGGAATATGAGAAAATTATGTTGTGTTGGGTGTTCAATGGTTTTATTCTATTGCGGGATACTACACAAACCACGAAACTATGGAGTTCAAGTTTCAAGCCAATAGAAAATAAATTTTGTTAAAAGGCCTATCGAATGGAGCTCCTAGAGTGGTTTCAACTAAGAGGATGGAGAGGAATTTCAAAAGAGGAAAATTAGCTTGGGAAACAACAATATTGATCCACACTATAAGCTATTCCAAGAAACAAGGTAAAAATTGTTTTGAAATTTAATCAATTTTCGATAAGCATAGTCTTATTTTCAATTATTTGCCTTTGGGTTACCACTAGATAGAGGATTTGAACATTTCATTGAGTTAGAGAAAGTTGCAAAACCTATAATTACAACTCCTTACCATCACCCAAGGAGTTACAAGGAGGAGATAGAGAAAACCATCTAGGAGTTCTTCTTGCCTCGAGTTTCATAAGGCCTAGCTCTAGTCCATTTGCCTCTTCTATAGTTTTGATGAAAAATAAGGATGGCACAATGAGAATGTATATAAATTATAGAGATCTAGATAAGAAAACCGTTAATAATAGATATCCCATCCCAAGGATAGATGAACTTTTTTTATGAGTTGCATGGGGTAGTTTATTTCTCAAAAAATGATCCAAGGTCTGGTTACCACCAAATCCGCATGAGGAAAGAGGATGTTGAGAAGATTGATTTATATTTCCGCTATAGCCATTTTGAATTTATTTTCATTCCATTTGGTGTTACAAATGCACCAAAAAAATTCCAATCTTGCATGAATAAGGTTTTCAATAGGCAACTCAAAAAAAATGTTTTAGTGTTCTTTGATGATATCTTGATTTACAACAAAACTTGGAAGGAGCATTTGGAATATTTTGATAAAATTTTGGGAATTTTAGAGTAACAATCCTTCTATGCTAAATTATCTAAATATGAACTTGTTCTAACTGAAATTTATATTTGGGACATATCATAAGCTCATAGGGACTGTAGGTTGACTCACAGAAGATTCAAGCCATCATATATTGGCCTCCGCCCACCAATCTTACTCAGTTGAGAGGATTCTTTTGGTTATGAAATTACTAGAGAAGATTTTTCAAAGGTTTCTCTTAGATTTTTTCCCCTTGACTGATTTAACTAAGAAAGGAGCTTTTGTTTGGACCAAAGGAGCCTAAGGTACATTTGAAAAGCTCAAAAAGGTAATGAGTTCTTACCAGTGCTTGCAATTCCTTATTTTTCTCTTCCATTTATTGTTGAATGTGATGCATCTAGGGAAGGTGTTGGGATTGTCCTAACTCAAAAAGGACATCCCATAGCTTTTGAGAGTATGAAATTGAACCAATTAAAAAGAGGGTACTCTATTTATAACAAAGAAATGTTGGCAATTATGCATGCACTAGACAAGTTCAAGCAATATCTTTTTTGTGGGAAGTTTATGGTTAAGACTGATCATAATAGTCCAAAATTATTTTTGAATCAAAAGGATTTGAATGACCACCAAAAAAAAAAGGTGAGTAAATTACATGTTTATGATTTTGAAATTGAGTATATTAAAGGGAAGAAAAATGTAGTTGTCGGTGCTCTTTCTAGGAAGCCTTCTTTGTGTTCTATTTCCACTATCGTTGTTGATTGGAAAGTAATCATAATTTCAGAATATGGTAAGGGTTCATTTTCCTCTAACATATTGGATGGGAAAGTGGAAGATGATAAGTACACTATTGTTGATGGACTAATCTACTACAAGAATAGGATATACTTGGTACCGGTGTCCAAAATTAAGGAGAAGTTCAAAATTTTCATGATACTCCCTTAGCTGGCCATCAAGGGTATTATAATACATATAGGAAAGTTTGAGAGGGGTTTTCTTGGAAGGGAATGAAAGAATATATACTAACACACATTAGAAAAACTATGGTTTGTCAGCAAAATAAGGGTGAACAGATTTTTCTAGATGGTTTACTTTAGCCACTTCCAATTCCTGGGCACAAGTGGGAAAGCATATCTATGGAATTCATCAGAGGTTTGCCTAAAGCAAAAGGTAAAGATTGTATATTTGTGGTGGTTGATAGATTGACAAGATATGCACACTTATTTCCTATCACATCCAAATTTAAAAGCATCACAAGTAGCATAATTATTATTTAGAGAGTTTTTCAAATTACATGGATTACCCAAGAACATTGTTAGTGATAGGGACAACAAGTTTCTTAATTGATTTTTGAAGGATTTGTTTCATTTGACAGACACAAAACTCACACCCAGCACAAGCTATCATCCCCAAGTTGATGAGCAAATAGAAATTGCCAATAAGTGAATAGAAGGATATTTGAGGAATTATGTTTCAAATCAGCAAGGTGCTTGGCTGAAATGGCATCATTTAGAAGAGTATTGTTATAACACCTCTCACCACATGTCAATTGTAATTTCTCCTTCTCATGCTCTCTATGGTTATGATGCTCTTTCTTTTGTTGATTTATTATTTTTCAAATAGTAGAGTCCCTAAAACAAGTGACTTTTTCCAACAAAGTCAAGAGATTCTAAAGTCTCTTAAAGACAATTTGCACTGTGCTCAAAATTATCAAAAGTTGTATGATGACAAGAAGAGAACGGAGAGAGTTTTTGAGGTTGGTGACTTGGTTTTTGTGAGGTTGCAGCCATATAAGCAAAGTTCCCTAAAGAAAAGTGGAGCAAAAAAGCTCAAGAAAAAATTCTATGGACCTTACAAAGTCATCAGAAAGGTTGGGGAAGCAGCCTATGAGTTGGAATTGCCACCAGATTGCAAAAAAATAAAGTTTTTCATTTTTTGTCTTTGAAGAAAGTGGTGGGACAACAAGTTGCAGCTTTTGCTATGATGTTGCCTTTAGATGATGAAGGATAGTTTATTTTGATACCTAAAAAGGTTTTGGAAACAAGAGAGAAAAAGTTGTGAAATAGAAGCATCATTGAGCATTTAGTCAAGCGAAGGATTTTCCAATTGAAGATGCAACATGGGAAGTGTCAGAAGTTCTCAACCATCCAAACATTCATTTATTGAGGACAATAAATATTTTTGAGGGAGGACTTGTCATGTTCCCTTTCTAAATTTAACACTTACTATTTATAGTAGGCCTAGGTTTCCTATTATAGTAAGTTTAGACCACAGATAAACTAGGAAATTTGATTTCTCAAAATGATTTTTTGGTGTGAATGGGATTATTTTCTAACTAGTCATTAGTGAGGACCTATTTACATGATAAGTTTACTTAGGAGTTAAGTTATCCTAGTTGTTATTTATAGAAGTTAGTTATAATGGGGCCATGTCTCATTATTTACTTTTAGTCATCTAGGCATTTAATAGTTTTACCATCCATTATCTCATGCATTTATTATTTGCATTAAGCATTTAATATTTGTATCAAGTGTAGTTATCATCCCTTACATCATGCCTTACCTATAAATACAAGGTGCTTGTACATTTTAAATCATCTCATGATATCTCATATCAATCATTCTAGATCATCATATCAATTATCAATCTTCATGCAAGCTCACGTTGCAACACTTTCTTATCGATGGTGTCTTTCTTGGTTGATCCATTGAAGACTACAAATTTATTTGGGTTCATTATTCATCAATATTTCCAACATGGTATCAAAGCTTAGGCCTTGAAAATTCCATCTTGTATTGGAGAGTTGAGTTATTGCTAGTTAGAGATCTTGGTGATTTTTGGTAAGGTTGAGTATGCTCTTCCCTTGCATCGATGGTGATCTGGCGAATTAGAAAAACTTAAAAAAACACCAGTTGTGAGGGTTCTATTTTGTGGATATTTATTGTAGGTTAATTTTGGATTGTGTTTGAGGTAATTTGAGGGCATCTGAGAAAGTCAATATTGACTTTTGTTTAATCAAAATTTGACATATTTTACCAAATCTATGAGGGTTTGAAGTTGGGAAGTGGTTACCAGATTTGGGATTTAGCTAATTTCTAGAGAAGATTAGGCCAGAGATGACTCTTCCCTTGTGTATGAAAGGCCCAAAAACACCCATTTTCATATAAAATACTTTATATTTTGAAGAAATTTTATTTTTGGCAATTTTTTAAAATTTTGGGGACTATCTTAAATTTGACGGCCAAATGACTGTCATAATGCATTGCATTAATTTTGACAATTAAACAACCATCATACCTACACTTAGCCCTGTTCATCAACTTTTGGTTGCATGGGGACCACCTCCCAGCCCTTAGGGGGCTTAATTTTGGCCCCTTGGGCCTTAATTGGGCAATTTTCTTAAAATCAACATAACTTTTGACTTGAGTATCAAATTTTTGAAAACCAGATGTCAGCAAAAAGCTAGTTCTGAGCACTTTCTAGTGGTATAGGTATAATTATAATATTTTACTCTTGGACTATTTTATTTCAGCTTGAATTGAAGGTTCCCTATTGGACTCCCTAGCTCGTATCTTTTCACTAGATTATCAAATTTTGGAGATTCCAGTGACATTGTGAAGGTGATAAAGAGCTCTATAATTTAGTCCATGCACTTTTTTTAGATTCAACCTCAAGTACTATCTATTTATTTTTTACAATTTTTGGCATCTACTTGATTACTTGTACATACTGCTATTTAGAGAAGGTCTATTTGTTGGGAAGGCTTCATTTTCAGTTGTACATCATATTTTGGGAGTTTCTAATTGTTGTAGAAGGTTAATGTCTTTATATATTTGGAGATTTATCATAGTCCATTATTGGGTTTTCATTTCATCATTCATTGATTATGTTGAAAAGGGGAAACTTTAAACAATGGAGAGATGGCATCATAACACATCTCTATTGGATTTATTTGTTGCCATGTTTGTATGATCTTGTTCCCTCTCCAGGTACAACTAGTAAAAAATTGCTTGGAATTGCAAAAGGGATCATGTCTTAGGAGTTATTGCAATGCACATTGATGATGACATTTTGAATGCTATTGTTCATTTTGAGTGTCCTCATACTCTTTGGACTAAAATTTGGGAGATATATGGAGATCCTAATACTCAGCCATTCCTAGATGATCCTATTTCATATTGTATTGTGCCTCTTCATTTTTTAGATAGGATACCCTATGATGATGATACTATTCAGGAGTTTGATTGTTTGGAGTGCTTTGAATCTTTAGATGAGGACGATGAGGTTTATCCAAATGCTCTTTCTTCTCCTTTAGAGACAGTAGATGTACCTTCACCTTCATTGATTCATTATGTAGAGTCATTGATTGAGGCTCCCATCATTCTTGTTCAGCAGGACCATTCATTTTTTGTTGGTGATTCATTGAGAAATTATGATGATTCATTGCAACAAGTATCTCATTGTCTTATTGATTGAGATTCCTATTTATCAAACATTGCATCCTTATTTGTGGAGTCTCACATTTCAAATTTGGAGGATTGAGGGGTTATCTCTCCTCTTTGATTACAGTCATTACACAACTGTTGTCAAACACCCATTGTCTATGGATCTTGTTTGACATTAGTTTTCACATAGTCCCAGTTTGTCACCTTCTTATTTGATTGGGCATGTACCTGATTTGATTGTGGTTGTTGGTATGTGGCGACTGATCATGCTATACTGTACACCCTAGCATGTATCCTTGTCGGATTCTGGGGCCGGGCCGGGCCCCGGGCAGGGGTTCGGGGGTGGTAGCCCCCGAGAAAAAATTTCCTCCTACTTTTTTCGCGTCGTCATCGGAAAAAGGAAAAATTAACGAAAAAAGAAAAAAACCAACTTTGTAGAACCCAAATCTAGAAGCTTCTAATCTTGTTAAAAAGGGGTTCGGATGTGGGCTACCTAGTATGATGAAAAATGCAATTATTCATAAGATTGTAATAGGTTTTGCATTGGATAATAAAATAATTGGATAGGTGAGATTTGGTGGATGTAGCCCAGATTGGGTGAACCACGATAAATTCTCTGTGTTATAATTTATTCTGTGTGTTTTAGTTTCTCTATTTATTAATTAAATCTACATTTAATTGTTAGATATCTGTCATTTCTAACCCTAACAAGTGGTATCAGAGTGGGTTGTGTTTTGATTATTATCTATAGGAAGGTCTCATGGTTGATTGGGAGTAATGGCAGATGAGGGTAAGAAGGTTGAGAAGTTTAATGGGCAGAACTATCAGTTATGGAAGATGCAAATGGAGGACTACCTCTATTAGAAGGATTTATGGTGGCCATTGGAAGGGAAAACCAAGAAATCCTCAACAATGTCTGATGAGGACTGGAATATTTTTGATAGAAAGGCTCTTGGAAGCATTAGTTTATGCACAGCTGTCGGTGGCATTCAATATTACAATAGCAAAGACAACTCAAGAGTTGATAAAAACTTGGTGAAGTTATGTAAGAAAAGCATTCCAATTTGAATAAGGTATTTCTTATGAAGCATTTATTTAATATGAAGAAATGTTGAAGGTGGAATTAGGTTATTGATCATTTAAATATGAGTTTAATATGGTCACGGTCAATTAACTACGTAAAGTAAACTTTGATGAAGAAGTTAGGGTTCTTTTGATTCTGTGTTCTTTGCCTGAAAGCTGGAATAGCTTGGTAATGGCTGTTAGCAATTCTATTTCTGGTTCAAATACATTGAAGTTTGATGATGTTGTTGGTGTTATTTTGAGTGAGAAAATTTGTAGGAAAAGCTCAAGTGGAACATCCACATCAGGCAGTGTTTTGAATGTAGAAAGTAGGGGCAGAACAAAGGAGAGAGGAAATAATTCTAGAAATTGTGGGAAGTCACATGGAAAATCAAAGAGACGAGAAGGTCCCAATCTAGAACAAAGATGGATTATTGAATGCTTGTGGCAAGCGAGGTCATTTAAAAGATTGTTGGTCTCAAAAAAATAAAGGAGACAAAAAGGAAGGAAGTAAAGAGGTAAATGTGGTAAGTAATAAATCTGATGAGGATGTTTTGATTCTTTCCCTTGATAATGTTAATGATTCTTGGGTGTTAGATTCAGGGGCTTAATTTCATGCTACCCCTATAGAAGTTGTTTTCTTGATTATGTCCAAGGGGATATTGAGCTGGTTTATTTAGGAGATAACGAACCCTGTCAGATTGTTGGAAAGGGAAGAATCAAGATTAAGTTGCAGAATGGGAATCATTGGCTACTACATGAGGTAAGGCATGTTCCAAAGTCAAGCAGAAATTTAATTTCAGCAAGGCAACTAGATGATGAAGGTTGTGTTGTTAAATTTAGTGATAAAATTGGAAGGTCACAAAGGGTGCCTTAGTGGTAGCAAAGGTGTGGCAGGGCTGTATATCTTTTAATGCCAGTCATATTGTTCCTTCTACTTTAGCTATTGCAGATAAAAATCAATGTTCAAGAACAGTTGTTGCAATTTAGCAGGAAGAAAATCAAATAGTTGTTCTGGATTCTGAATCAGCACTATGGCATAATAGACTTAGGCATATGAGTGCAAAAGGTATGAAAGTAATTCATTCAAATAATGTTTTACCAAGTCTAAAATGTGTTAATATGGATTTATGTGAAAGTTGTGTGTATGGAAAACAAAAGAGAGTAAGTTTTCTCAAGGATGGGAAGCAAAGAAATATGAGAAATTGGGCTTGTGCATGCAGGATGTATAGGGGACCAGCTCGAGGTATCTTGGTGGCTCTCAGTATTATGTTACATTCATTGATGATGCAACTAAGAAGGTATGGATTTATTTCCTTAGGCAGAAATCTGATGTATTTAAAACTTTTAAAAAATGGAGAAGCTTGGTTGAGAATGAGATGGTAAAAAGCTAAAATGTCACCGGTCGATAATGGTGGTGAGTATTGCGACAAAGAGTTTGAAAGATTATTGTTCCTCTAATTCATGGGAAGAAAATAGTTCCAAAAGGACTCCTGAGAGGAAAATGGAGTGGTTGGTGAATAGAACAATAATGGAGTGTGCACGGACTATGAGATTGCATGATGGGCTGCCTTTAAAAATGTGGGAAAAGACTGTAAACATTGTTGTTTATTTAATCAACAGAGGTCCGTCTAATCCTTTGGGTTGTGGTATTCCAGAGGAAGCATGGAAAGGTAAGAAGGTGAGTTATTCTTTTCTCAAAACCTTCGGTTGTGAAGCATTTACACATGTAGATTCTGAAAATAGAACCAAGCTTGATGCAAAATCAAAGAAATGTATATTTGTTGGTTATGGCATTGATGAATTTAGTTATAGGATTTGGAATTTTGAAAATCAAAAAATTGTGAGAAGCAGGGATGTCATATTCAATGAGAAAATGTTGTACAAAAATCTGTTGCAGTAACAAGAGAAGAAATAAAATGATTATACGATGTTGGATGATATTACAAACAATGAAGTTCTAGGGGTTCCTCATGCTACACAACAACATCAACAACAAGTACTACAAACTCCTGTGAATGTTAGACGATCTTCAAGGTTAAGTAGACCTCAGGAAAGATTCTCTCCCTCTTTGTATACTATTTTTGTTAGCGATGTTGGTGAACCCGAGAATATTATGATGAAGCTATGCGGTGGATACCAAGGTTCGATTAGGGCATGGAATGGAAGAAGAAATGTTCCCTTGGAAAAAAATCAGGACTTGGGAATTGTATGCAAGTTACTGCGAGGTAAAAGGTTTTACCAAAAAAATGGGTTTATAAGCTAAAGAGGAGGATGGAGCTAGAAGAAGAGATTTAAAGCTAGATTGGTGTGAGGTTGCACGAGAAAAAAATTATTGATTTTGATGAGAGATTTTTCTCGATTGTTAAAATGACTTCTATTTGTATTGTTTTAAGTATTGTGGTTGTCGAAGATTTGCATTTAGAACAGCTTGATGTTAAAACAACCTTTCTCCATGGTGATTTGGAAGAGGAAATATATATGGATCAACCACAAGGATTTGAGGTCAAAGGTAAGGAGAAACTAGTGTACAGATTGAAGAAAAGTTTAGATGGCTTGAAGCAAACACCTCGGTAATGGTACTTGAAATTTGATAGTTTTATGGTTGAGCTACAACAGGTGTAATTTTGACCATTGTGTTTATTTTAAGAGGTTGGATAATGACAACTACATTATTGGATGTTTATATGTTGATGACATGTGCTTAAAATTTGGGTCTAACATGGATCACATAAAGTGAGCTAAAATAGCAGTTAGCAAAATATTTTTTCTATGAAGGATTTGGGGTATAAAACAAATCCTTGGTATGAAAATTGTAAGAGAGATAGAAAAAATTATTTTATCTCGAGGGCTAATTATGTTGAAAAGGTGTTCTGTGAGATTTCATATGGAGAATGCAAAATGACACCTTTTAGTAGTCATCAAATTGACTAAGGATATGTGTCAAAGACACAAGAGGAGGAAGAAAAAATGTCCAAAGTACCATATGCTTTAGCTGTAGGCAATTTAATGTATGCCACGGTATGCACAAGACTGGATATTGCACATGCTGTAGGAGTTGTTAGCAGGTATTTGAGTCATCCCAGAGTTGAGCATTGGAATTCGGTAAAATGGATTCTCAGGTACATGAGAGGTACATCCAATAAATGTTTATGTTTTGGGGGCTCTAATACTGATTTAAAAGGCTATGTAGACTTGGATTTGGCAGGGGATATAGATACCAGGCAGAGTACCATAGGTTATGTATTTATAGTTGGTGGGACAGCAGTGAGTTGGATTTCTCGATTGCAAAAGGTGGTTGTTTTATCCACCACAGAGGCAGAGTATGTTGCTACAACAGAGGCTGCAAAGGAGATGATATGGTTGCAACTTTTCATGGATAAGTTGGAGCCAAACAACAAGTGAAGATTACTTGTTTACAAATAGCCAAAGTGCTATACATCTTGCAAAGAATTTTGCCTTGCATTCTAAAACAAAACACATACAGTTGAGATATCATTTCATTTGGTCAGTGTTGGAGGAAGGACAGGTCAAGCTCGACAAGATACATATAGGTGTCAATCTAGCGGATATTTTTATGAAGGCGGTGACAAAGGAGAAGCTGAGATCCTCTTCAGCTTCGGTTGGCCTTCCAGGTTGAATTCAAGTATAACAGGCGATGGGGTCAAGTTACTTATTTCCGGTGGGAGTTGTAAGTGCAGCAGTGTCATCAGGATCAATCTCCAAGTGGGAGATTGTTGGTATGTGATCATGTTATATTGTACACCCTGACATGTATCCTTGTCGAGGTCCAGGGCTGGGTCGGGCCCCGGGCGGGGGTTCAAAGGCGACAACCCTCGAGAAAATTTTTCCTCCTACTTTTTCGTGTCGTCATCAAAAAAAGGAAAAATCAACGAAAAAAGAAAAAAACTGACTTTGTATTACCCGAATCTGGAAGCTTCTAAGCTTGTTAAAAAGGGGTTCAGATGTGGGTTATAGTATGATGAAAAACACGATTATTCGCAAGATTGTAATAGGTTTTTGAACTAGATAATAAAATCATTGGATGGCTGTGGTTTGGTGGATGTAGCCTGGATTGGGTGAACCACGTTAAATTCTCTGTGTTATAATTTATTTTTTGTGTTTTAGTTTCTTTGTTTATTAATTAAATCTGCATTTAATTGTTAGATATCTATCATTTCTAACCCTAACAGTGGCATCTTCATCAACCTTGGGAAAGGAGACACATGAGCAACCTTTAGAGATATCATCATACATATTTATGCTTATTTTCTTCAATTCTTATCTAGAATGGGAAACATTCTTGCATTTATATTTGGTTTTGTTTCTTTCAAAAGGGAGACAAGTTGTTTGTCGACATTAGATCATTTTTTGTCTTTAGACACTTATCATTTTTGTAGGTGATTATCCATTATGGGGGGGTTACAAAGTCTCTCTATATTTACCTTCATTAGAGGGGTTATTATATTGTATTCATGTGATGGATGTTGCTCTTGGGGGGTATTGATGTTAAGACCTCCATACATCACTTCTATCACTTGTACATGATTTTCATTGCATCTCTTTTTTGGAGAGGAGTTTCATCCCACTAGGTTTTCTCCTTTGCTCCATTTATGAGAGATTAGTTGCATGATTAGTTATACATGGGTACCTAATATGGCCTCATTGTTGGGACCCATATTGCATTTACATAATAACTACACTCCCTAAGTTGCACTTATGAGGGTTGTTGGTGTGAATAGGATTTTTTCCTAACTAGTCATTAATGAGGACCTATTTGTTAAAATTCATAGGACAACTGAGAGGGGGGGTGAATCAATTGTCACAAAATTCAAACTTAAAACTTCAACACTTATCAATCCCACAACCACACTATTCTGTTATTAACTATGAACATGAAATACAAATGACAGAAAGTAAAATCAACACAATGAAAACCAGATTTTTACATGGAAAACCCAATGAGGGAAAAACCATAGTGAGGATTAACTCACAATATAAAGTAGCTCCAAAACTCAATGTATAAGGCTCATTGCCCTGAAAGTACTCACTGTCCAGATACAAAATCTCACTGCTTACAAGGAGGCTCGCTGCTTACAAAAATATTTACAAAACAAAATTGGGCTTCATAGCCAAAATGAAATAAAAAGAGTGCACCTAACAAGTGTTGATATAGTTTTGGTGATGCTTAATAGACAGACTTATCACACTTCATCATTTTTTCTCTTCTTCAACTTTGCACTCACAACTGCCTCATCAATTACTCACACACACACACTTCTTAATCTTTAACCCTTTCCAACATATATACTTGATTCATCTGCAAGCATCAATTAGGTCGGCCTAATTAGATGCACTTCTTGTTTACCAAAAATACCAACCTGTCGTCTACAAGCATTCACAAAATATTTCCAAAAGGTAATTCAAACACCCAAAACACTACATCATGTTGGAACAGACCTAAGATAGGTCGCACATATATCTACATAACAAAATTAATTCACCATATCACAACTAATTCAAGAAGTTGGCCAAAAATAGACTTCATTGCAAGAAGTTGGCAAAAATAAGACTTCATTGCAAAAATTAATCAACAGAGTAATGTCGATATGCCATATGAGCACTGGAGCACAAGAGATGTTGAACATACATGCCTTCAACATCTATAAACTATTTCCCAAAATTGCAAGCAACAACTGTCAATTGCGGAGGATTGCAGACTAGAATATCGGAGGGTTCAACTTGAATACCGATTCAGCTACTAGACCAAAATACCGGATCAAAATACTGACTTAGATTTGCAATGACAACATGGTGACATCAATGATAACACAAAACTGTCGAGATGATCATTCTTCTTCATTCTTCCAACTCTATTCACATGATAATTTTACTTAGGATTTAAGTTATCCTAGTTGTCATTTCTAGAAGTTAGTTATAATAGGGCCATACATCTCATTATTTACTTTTATTCACCTAGGCATTTAATAGTTTTACCATGCATTATCTCATGTATTTATTATTTGCATTGAGCATTTAATATTTGTATCAAGGGTAGTTATCATCCCTTATCACACCTTGCCTATAAATACAAGGTGCTTGTACATTGTAAGTGTGTGTGTGTGTGAAATGTGGAAAGTTAGTAAATCAACACAAACCTTAATGAAACGAATTATATCAAAGATTTGAAGCAAAGAAGCTAGTCTAAATTGCCACAAAACAAATCTTTTAAGTATGTCTCATTGTCCTCTATTCTTAAAGATTCCTTTAAACCTTTGGCCCTCAGATTTATATGTGCACAAAGGCTATTAGAATGACACTTAAGAAACAAGATTAGTATTCAACATGCAAGCCAATTAAATTCATACATGAAACTATATGATAAAAATGATGATGGATACTATGATGAATGGATGATGGTGATTATGATGAATGGAAAAACGGTGGTGGATATTATGGTAGTGATCTATATGATTCTATATATGATTCTACATATGCTCAAATTCAAACTATGGAAAACTAAGATGATACTCCATATGCTCAAATGCTAACTCTAAAATGCAACTATTATGCAAAGGATGACATAAAATGCAACTATGAAGCAAAGTGTTAGTCTAAGATTTAACTATGATGTAAAACATGATATAAAATGTAACTATAAGACTCCATAATGCTCCCAAGCTTAAACGATATTCCTACATGATAACTCTATTCAAAATTGGATGCAAAATACAATGCCAAAGGGTTGTATTTATAGCCTTTTCCAAGCATCTGGTGAGGTGGCAATGATCAACAGTCCAGATTCAAACAAGAAGAATGGATGGTGGAGATGGAGAGAATCAAGATGTTGTCCCCTTGACCAAAGAAAACATTCCATTTGGATGGAAGAATCTCTTGACCAATGGGCAACATGCCAAATGGATGGAAGACTCAAGTGTGGGAAGAAAAGACCATGTGTTCCAAAATTGGTGGAAGTGTGTGAGGAATAAGCCATGCGCTTTTAAAAATTGGTTGAAGATAATTTTAATTAAAAATTAGAATTATTTAATTTCATGTGACCTTGGTGAGGTGGTACAAAAAGTTGTGGACATGTGCTTGAATTCCTAATCGAAATTAGTGAAGATTAATTAAATAAAACAATCTTATGGAAATTTGTTTATTTAATTAATTTAGAAGAATATGATTTTAGATTTGGAGAATTTAGAAAATGAACAATATAAATAAATTGAGAATTTATTTATACGTAGTCGAATATTAATTAAATAACTAGTATTTAATTAATTAAATGCCATGACCATTTTTAGGTGTATACAGTAAGTATTCTCATGATAGCTCATATCAATCATTCTATATCATCATGCCAACTATCAATCTTCATGCAAGCTCATGTTGCGACACTTTCTTGTGGACGGTGTCTTTCTTGGTTGATCCATTCACTACAACAAATCCCTATGATTAGATCCCTTTTTTGCTTCTTTTTTGCTTCCACCCACTATTTTAATGTATTTTTCTCCAATTTTTTTTAAAAGTCAATGCTATTTATTGGGATGGCACTATTTTTGGCATTTATTGCATTGATCAGAACAAATAGGCACAAATTAGTGCCACATTTAGCGTCGAGTTTCATGTTGAGTTTTGTGTCGGCATTAACACCTAATTTAGCACCTACTTTAGAGCCTGCTTTAGCACCTAATTTAGCGCCTAATTGTTCTGATCTAGTAGGGATTAAGGGTTAAGGGATTAGGGGTGTTAGAACAAAAAATCCTTCTCTAATATTTAATGGCCTTCAATTGCTTGCCTACATTTCACTTGCATCAAAGGATCCCTCAACCCTCAAATCCTTCTAATCCCTCACCCTATGCCTCAACCCCATCAAAACCCTTAAACCCTAAAACCCTAAACCCTTAAACCTTCTACCCTCTACCCTCAACCCTAATCCCTCAAACCCCCCCCCCTCAACCCAATACTCTAAACCATCAACCCTATGGGTCCTCAACTCTATACCCTCAATTCTCAACCCTCTACCCTATACATTGGATCCTCCTTCCTCATATATCTTTGTCCCTCCCTCCTCTTCTCTCCTTCTCTTTATCTCACTTCTCCCTCCATCTCTCGCTCCATCCATCCCTCCATCTCTATGGACCTAATCCCTCAACCCTAAACCATCAACCCTTAACCCTTAAACCTCAACCCTAAACCCTAAACAAGCCCTTAGGCCGCCCTCTACCCTCCAGCCCTCAACCCCTAAACCCAAGTAAACTCTCTACCCTAATCCCTCAGCCCTTAAACCCTCAACCCTCAACCCTTAAACCCTAATCCCTCAACCACTATACCCTCTACCCTATACCAGCCTCAATCCTCTACCCTCAACCTTAAATCCTCAACCCTTAAACCCTAAACCCTTAAACCCTCTACCCTCTACCTCTACCCTATACATTAAACCCTCAACCCTCAATTATCAACCCTTGACCCTTAATCCCTCAAACCTAAACCCTTAAACCCTATACCCTCAAACCCTATACCCTCTACCCTATTTATTGGAACCTCAATCTAATCCTTCAACCATATACCCTCAAACCTATACCCTAATCCTTCAACCTAATATTTTCATTGTATTTAACATGAAATGCAACAATTTTTGTGATAAGATCCATACTATCACCAACATTTCCTTTGTATATACTCATTTATTCCTCCAAATAATCATAAACAAAGAAAAATTTTCCTTTACCGCAATACCACAACATCAAAATAAAGGCAACGTGGGATAGCGGCTTCTAAGTTAAGATATAAGCCTTTACTGCCATGCTGCCAAGAGATTATATAGCTTGCGCGGTAAAGTGGTACTCACTGCCACCCCATGGGGAGAATTATAAGGCAATGCGGTAATGTGGTACCTACTACCATCCCACATAACTAGGTGATTCAAAGGAGTGTGGTAAGGCAATAAACAACAAGACAATAAAGCATACACTACTATACCAAATCTAAGGGATTAAGGGTTAAGGGATTAGGGGTTAGGGTTTAAGGGATTAAGGGTCAAAAGATAAGGGATTTGAGGCTTAGGGGTTAGGTATTTTAATGGTTAATGGCTTAGGGATTATGGTTTATATATATTATGTAATCTCTATATAAACTTTGATAAAAAAAATAATAAAGGTATGAGTGGAAGGGTGTACCAAAACTCTATTGGTGTAATGTTTGAGCTTATGAATGAAATATAACATCTTATTATCAGAGATTCTCCATCATTGTGTTATCATTTTGTATTTTTCTTATGTTTTCCATACTTATTTCTTCTTATATTTGAATGAATATCAGTTATTGAGCCTTAATATTGTGCTTATGTGAATGAATATGTTGATATAGTAAAGCATTTACTGTGGATGTTTTTAGTTACATATTCAAAATTATGTTCAGCATAAAAATGGAAACTATTTAAAAATAATAAAGTTAATAAAGTTGCTTATTTAAATAATTGTGAGTTACGTGCATTAATATTTTATTAACTTTTGTGTCTTCATGAACATATGTTGATACAAAATGAATGGAAGAAGCATTCAAGTAATCCTAATTTTTTCTTCCAACAATTCATACCAAAGATTGAACAATTTATGGATATTGCAATAGGTAATTTGTATCGACACAAAAAATATTACTGAAGCATTTCAAAGTTTAGGCCATAAGAATCATCCTTCTTTAAACATGGATTGCAAATAAATCTGAAAATTTAGAAGTCTTGGTCATTAACATTATTGTCTACTACAATGTCATCCAGTGTATCATTGTCAATGTTCATATTTTCTTTCAAGTATTTAATATTATCATCATCCTCATCTTGACCTACATCATCTTCATCATCATTGCAATTTGACTGTAGACCATCTATATTGTTACCACATGTATTTGGATCATCATTTTCTATACCATCCATATTGTTTTCTTCCATAACATCATCTAACTCTGGATTGTGTCTTCTTCTGCTTGAACATAACCATCTTCAACATCATCATGGATGTCAATTTCTTTGATGTTCTCTAATCCCTCTCTCTCATTTTGTTGGCCATCATTTTTTTTCCCAGTATCCACTAATGCATCATCAAATACATGCCTTAGTCTTGGATCATAATGTATGACAAATATCCATTTCGGGTCCAAATATCCATTTCGGGTCCAAAATATCTTCATAGAAAAATACCTGCACATAACAACATACATATATTAGATGTATGTTATAACAATTTTATTGATTAATAAACACATGTATATATTCGCAATAAACTATGAATTAATAGACTAATGATTACTACCACTTCTTGTTTGAGTTAAAGAAATACCTACTCACAATGAATTGGTAGAACATAAGGCTCCTTATCAGCTGGTAGGAACCATGAGGAATCTATAGAAACAATCCACTATGGGTATCATGTCTTTGTGTCCTCTCAAATGCTTCATACCATCTACACTTAAAAATACAACATTTAAAAGAGTGGTAATCCAATTCAATAATTTCTTGTATTTTCCCAACATATTGTAGATTCCCTTCAATTATATTCCTATCTTTTGATCTTGATTGATTGGATTGCTTGAAGTCAACCATGATGCCACAATTGAAGGATTGTCTCTTTACATCTACACTTTCTACACGATAATGTTGACCATATGCCCACATTGTTGGATATTTCCTCACCTGTGAAAGACCATTGATTTTAGTAAAAACAAATATAATGATGAATATTAAAATAGTTAATAGTGTCAAAACTGTAAGGAAACAAAATTTTGTAAAATTCCAACTGTATCTTTCTTTCACATCCTCTAGACATGTTGATTTCATCTTCTGTTATGTTTGAATCTATACCTGCATCTTCTATTTTATTTTGAATTTTTTTAGTAACCCATCCTAGTGTGCAATCTTTGCCCCATTCCCTAAACAGATCAATTGGAAGTGGAGTATTCCTTGGGTTCGATCTCTTAAACTATCTCCTTGCTTCTAACACTTCTCTCTTTTTATCATATAGATCAATCCATTTGTTCATAAATTCCATGTGGTACAGAATGAACTTGTCGAGTATAGCACTTTTGTCTACACCTATTACATGTCAAAATGTTTATTTCAAACTCCAAATGTCTTGTTGTTAATTTTACAAATAAATTACAGAGTAAATTAATGATTGCAAGAAAAACAACCACACTGATCATGAATTTACTTACTAATTTCTACTTGAACACCATTAGATTGTGGTTTTTCTCCATCAATAATATTTGATGCCCGTTCTTCATCCTAGAAGTGTGGCCCATCTTCAAAATCCTTACCAAGGAATTCACACAGAAAGAAAAATGTTTCATTCAATACAAACCCTTCAGCCACGCAACCCTCTAGATGTGCCTTTTGTTGGACATATCTCTTTAGAGTTTTCACATACCTCTCAAAGAAAAACATCCACCTCATTGATATGACACCCTCCAATTCAATGTCATTGACTAGGTGTATAAGTAAATGGACTTGTAGGTCCATGAAACTTGTAGGGAGATCCTTCTTAAATACACATACAATTTATGCAATTTCCTTCTTCCATTTTTGGCACTTCACATTCGTGGATCTCCTTGGAGGTCACCCACCTAATATAAGAATAGTAAATTAGTATGAACCTTTAGTCAAAAATTAAAATGCAATATAATATCTCTATGTCTCTCACACATGAACATTTCATATAACCACATACCTTGTAAATGCTGACAATCGACTTATGGAATTCCTTAAGTCAACTGTAAGATAGGAATCCCTCCTAATTGCCAATGGCATGATATGCTATCAAACACATTTATGAAAAGGTCATTAGTTTTTTTTCTCACACAACAAAATATCAAAATATATTTAGTACTTAATCAATGTTACTAGTAAATGTTAAATGATGATATATAATACCTTCATAAAATTATAAAAATCATGTGTTTTAAATCATGTGATATGTCCATCAACTGTAAAAGCTTTAGCCAATGATGACCCATAGCCAGTAGGTGTCCTTATTAAATGGATGAAATTTTTTAGTTGGTCTAGCTCTTTTTTTTCAAAATCCATGGAGCTTCTGCATATGTTTCATTTTCCCTATTTGGCCACAAATGTTTTCTATCAATTTTGGTACACGAAAGAGCAATATCTCTCCTCAAAGACAAGGTGTCCTCTTTGCTTGATATATGTCAAAATATAGAATCTGAGACATTTTTTAAGATGTGCATAGGATCTAATAGGTGAGATATTAATAGATCCTTCCAGTAAGGGAGCTCATAAAATATGGATTTCCTTTTCGTTCTTTCTAGCATATTAACTACAACTTGTTCTGGTTATTCAATTGAATCGCCTCGATCAAAAAAATTCTCCCAAGCTTTCAATTCAACATCTTCATACTTCTTAAGCCAATCACCTGGACCCATAATCATGGGAGGGCCTATATTTTCAACTTTTCCATCAAATTGATTCTTCAGGAGATTTCTAAACTTATGATTTAGTGGTAGAAAAACCCTGTTGTTTGCATAAATAAATTTATGTAGATCTTTAGAATACCGCCCTTGAAATTGCTCTGCACATCTTGGACATGCAAATATCCCCTTTTTTTGAAGCCTTGCAATTCAATAAGTAATGTTAATAACATCAAAAAAATAGTATAAAACTAAGTATGAAAGTTGGGATGAAAATAAATTATGAGTGTAAATACGTAAATATTTATCTTACCAGAACAAACACCAAGTCCCGGGAAATCATGAATAGTCCAACATAGCACACCATACAACATGAAGGGCCTATTTTATGGAGGATGTGATATGTCATACATTCTTATTCATTTCCATAGCAGTTGCATCTCATCAATAAAAGGCGCAAGATAAACATCCATGTTTTTAACTTGATGTTTTCCTGGAACAATGAGAGTCAGCATAAGGTGCTCCTTTCTAACACTCATCCATGGGGGAATATTGTATACTATCAATCCAACTGGCCAAACACTATAATTTGAGCTCAGGAAAGAGAATGGGAACACTCCATCAATTGCAAGACCAAACCTGATACTACGGTGTTCATCTTTGAATTTTCTTGGCCATTTTTCCTCTATGTGTTTCATTGCTTTAGAGTTGGTCAAAATTCACATGAATCCATCTTTACTCCTATTCTTTGCATGTCAGTCCATTAATTGTACAAGTGACTTGCAACAAAAAATTCATTGAAGTCTAGGTATAATTGGCATGTGATGTAAAACCTTCTTTGGAACTATAGGACCTTGTACATCTATACAATATCTCTTCTCTTTGCATATAGGGAATTCTAGCTTGTTTTGATATTCATCTCTATATAAAATGCAATCATTTTTGCATGAATGAATTTGCTTATATTCAATCCGCAACTCAACCAACAACAGATGCGCCTCTCTGCAAGTTGATGGCAACACATTCTCTTTAGGGAATATTTTAGTTTTTAGTGCCCTGTAAGATTGCTAGAGATTAAATCAATTGAATGTTTGACTTATGATGAACATGTTTGATATGTCAATCTATACTAGGATTGTTTATATACAATATATGGTTTTAAAATCCCCTTAAAGAAATATAAACGAATTTGATGAATGTTTATGAATTATGTACACCAATTAACAATGCAAAGTAAGAAATAGATTTCAACTCACTTCAATAGGGTAGTGAGTCCTTTGTCTAACCAACCAAATAGTGAGTTGATTTCTAATAATATTAATGTGCATGCCAGTTTTGAGGTTCTACTTGCACTTGATTTGAACATGGGTGTCTTTGTTGCTTGCTTGATGGAGTCTTTCAGGTTCTTATCATCAACATTACATTGGTGGTAATTACCCCTACTATCATCGTTACTGTCAACCATATGATCATTATTGTCATCATTGTTTCCATCCCCAAAGAAACTTGTAAGCATTTCATTCAATCCTTCTTCATGCACTGCATTTTCACTATCATGATCATCATCATTAAGGCTAGGTGGCATGTCATCAGTGTATACGGATCTCATCAGCTCTTCAAATTTCTCAGCTGGTAGTATTCTCTCCAATCTTGCTCTTTTCACCCTAGTATTGTTTAAAGGATGGCTTGGATCATCCCGTCCAAATCTTAATAAACCAGTTGGATCTTGGGTATTACTATGTGTTTCATCAACATATTCTACCTATCAACAAATGCAAGCATTAGTTAATGTTTGGCAACAATTGGATAAATCATAATATATCAATTTCAAAGAAATATAATCAAATATGGCTTAAAAAATAAAAATAAAAATTGTATGAACATATATACATCAATTGAATAATGGAACATTATTTTATAGACTACCTTTTTTATACAATAATTTAAATAGAACACAATTTTGACAACATAGTTTATAAAACATTAGTCCACACTCATTTATTATTCTTTGGTTTTTTGCCCTTAAGAACATCCTTAGGGAGACCTTGTTCTTCCCTTTTCTTTCACGCAGGAGTGTGTTTTAATAAGGGGTAATCAATCAATAACTCATCCCCAATGGTAAGGTCCATAATAGCCTCAACCATTATCAATCTATCAACCTCTCTTTCCATATCTCCATCTTTATCATTTATAACCTCAACAAATTGACAATTCGGTCTTATAGTAGGGTCCCTTCCCTTACTACTATTTATAAATCCTGCAATATTTTTTGTGTGTGTATGCACATCCATCTATATACATAAGATAGCCTCTATTCATTTCTTTTCCACTTTCCAATTGGAGACGATGTGTATACATATTCGAATTTAGACCATATGCTGACATGCTAGGCTTATATTTTGTTAGCCTTCTCCATTCACCACTGTAATATGATGGACCATAATATGGCATTAATCTCCTAGTGGTTTGTTCTGAATTATTTCTATGTTTAGATCCCACATGTACATTTTGGACAATAAAGAGGCCTAGATTCGCTCCATGAATATTGGAGGGTCGTATCATGTAGTTGTATCCCCAAAATTGAAACACCTCTTACACTCTAGGTAGTTGTTGATCACTAGGCCAAGGCAATATAGTCGACGATCAAATGTCTCTTTGTAAATTGATCTCAAAATCAAGGGCAATTCATCATCTCCATCACATTCATTATCATAGGGTATTTAGTCCACCTTCCCCTTGTCTTTAAGCAAATTATGCATCTTTAAATTGGTTCTTGTTATGTTACTTGTTTTCCTCAATTCCTCATCTTTCGAGCTAGTATATTGGAACATATTTTTGTTAGATGTATCATCTGATAATCATTTCCCTCTAGGCTAGAAGTCATTGATCCAGGAAACTTTAAACCAAGAACTTTATCCTACAAGTATCCATTAAGAAAAAATATTATTTAAATAATATAAAACAATGTTTAAAACGAAGTATACATGTTATTTATATCAAATTGGAAAATTCCTTACCACAATTCCTATTGGATTTGAATCGATTATAGGAGGCATACTACTGATTGGAAGCTCATCATATATATAATGTCTTTGTATAATCACTCATTTGAATTGTTTCTTTCCACGACATACCTAACATCCACAAACAAAAAAATTCTCAAAGTATTCATCCTATGTACTATAGTCCTAACCAACCTCTTGTTTAGTGCAATCATTTGTTGTTTCTGCAAGATCCATTGTCATATCCTCTTCCACCCACTGTCCTCTATGTGATTTAACAGTTTTAGGTCCACGTCCACGTACATATCTTGTTCTTTTACTATTTGAATGCTCAGGCTCTACATTTGCTCCAATCTCCATCTAAAATAATCAACAACATGAATTAATTTATGTCAATATTGGATAATACATTATAAATTTCAATAATACTATGAAAAAAGATGGATGTATCACAAAATTCCATCAAATCATTTTTTTCTAAGTCAAAATTTGAGTACCTTATGTCCCGCTTCATCTGTTGTGTCCTCATTTGATATGACACAATCTGTTACCATGGCCTCATTTGGCCCCTATAATACACAACATAGTAAATAATGTTTAGTACACCAATTATATCATTTCAATGAATACGCTATCCAACACAAAACCTCAATTTAGTCATATATTTGACATATTGATATCATGTTTTGGCCATCCTAATTTTCAAACTTTTCCCTTGATCATAGAATTACATTTAATCACCATTCCTATGCATTTTCAACCAATAAGTTTGACCTCAGAGACCTCATGGACAAAAAAATGACTTTATCTCCTCTTTGTTGTAGCATTTGTGAATTCATAAACACCCTCCTCTTTTGGTTGAGGTTGTTTTCTCTTCTTACCTCTATTGTATCTACAGATCTCATTGTCATATCTATTTCCACCCACTTTCCTCTCTGCGATTTAGTAATTCTACACTGTCCACGTCCTCTCTCCATGGCCTCCTTTGGATCTTGTAATACACAACAATGACAATAGTCACATAACAGCTATGCACCAAGAGAATATTATTGAAATTATCTTGTTAATACACTCACTTTTCATTAAGACGCACTATGAAAATAAAAATAGGACATTGCAACATTTTGCTCTTCACAAAAAGTTTACATTCAAAATCTTGACAACTAGAGCTCAAATCTTATGATTACAAGATGACTACAAATTCACATCAAAAAGACATTTATTTACAAGCTGACTACAAATAAAACCTATTACTAATAATTTTAGTTGAACATCCCTTCCATGGTCCATTTTTATCCTAGATGAAAGAAAACCTATTACTAATAATTTTAGCTAGTTCTCTACCTTACACTTCTTCCACAAATTCATTAAAACCATAGATATTTTCTCTTTGAAAACTAGAGATTGGATTCCTTATTCTTTATTGAAACCTACTTTAGGATGGAATGATGAGATCTAACAAAGTGTAAAAACATGTCAAAATATGTAATATATGCTTGGATAAAGGAAATAAACAAATATATATGATAATACATGATGAATGATCTATCAATAATACATTAAATAAGGGTGGGTTAGTGGGATCAAAGAGATTACACAAAAAAATCCCAAACCCTAATCAAGATAATAGCAATGAAACATAGATAAGGGGTGCATCCAAGCCATAATAAAGTATAAAATGAATCATATCTACTTAAAAATGTTAGATTTATAACCTTAATGTAGAAGGATAAACTCTAAGGATGAAACTTGAGTGTGTTTAAGAATGTTTGGTTCATGAATTTATGAAAGGAAAAATAACATGTCTCACATAAATATCCCAAGTAAATTAATTAAATCAAAATGAATAAATAATATAACATGCCCAGGATAAAGAGTTGAGAGTAATAACACCACTAAAATAAATGCTCAAAATTAAATAATAAAAATAATGGTATTTAGCTCTAGGTTCAATGAAGATATGACTATGCTAGACATTGCTAAGTGATTTATTAGTGCAACAATAACTAGGACTATAAAAAACTATCTCAAAACTATAAAATTCATGATGCTTCATTCTAATACACTTCCATGGATATGGAATTGATCTCAGTGCATAAAAATATGAACCTACACGTAGAACTAAACCTTAACTATAGATCTAATCCACTGAATTGGATGTCTATAATTTATTATCTTGATGTCTACTACCTATGTCTAAGAGGGGTCATGTCGATAGACATTATTGAGGATTTTGTTAAGATAGGATATTTCTCCTTTAGTTAAACTCCTATTACTAATTTAATGATACAAATAAATGATTGAAGACAACAAGGAAGCATGCAATACACATAGGATGTTGATGCAATGTCAATGTCACATGATAATAACTTAGTTCTCATAGATGATTTTTCATAATTCCCCAATAAGCCCTATATCTAAGATGATAGTAATGAATTAGGGTTTGTCCTTTTATACAAATATGTAACATGCAATTTGAAATATTTCACACTTTAGATGACTCATCTAATTGTATAGGGTGAACATGGGCCCATTTAGATTTAAATTTAAAAGTTTAGGGGTCATTTTTTAGTTCACAAATCTAACCTTTATTAGTTTTTCACCCACAAAATTGACATGGGATAAGGAATAGATAAAATAGGGAACCATGATTGCTCCCTTAGAACATATGAAGATAAAGTCAATTTAGGATCAATTTATTTATCAACTTCCAAGCAAAATACATCATTTTTCATTGCTAGGAACTAAATTAGGCACACTTTACACCACATTTGGCACCCCAAACATATTACATTTAGGGCTAAAAGTTGGCGCTAACTACGCCGACTATAGCGGTGACTAATGAATCAAAAACAAAAAACAAAAACTTCTTGCATGAAGGAAGAGATGAGAGGAGAAAAATTTCGTGTGAATGAAGAGAGGAGAAAGAAGGGAAAAACACTGCGTGAAGGAAGAGATGAGAGGAGGGTTCCCTCTAAGGGATCAGCTACGAGCAAGTAGATGAGAAATTTGATTTAGTATGTGACACCATAGGTAATGTTACAATTTGTTTTTTTCGTTCCCACAAATATATTTGCTTGGATTAAATGGAGAGGATTATGAAGAAAGGGTTGTGAATATTGTTTTGTTTACAGGTGAATTGTTCAAGTCTCATGTGGTTGCAAAGGAGGAGGGTAAAATTGTAGGCATTGCATTATTTCCTCTGCATCTAAGAGAAGTGAACACATTTTTGAAACCCCACTGCCCCGGTTCGCTTATCATTCCCATCCAAAGCTTTCGGATTCTGGTTCAATTTCTCAAACCTTCCTTCCATACCTTTCTTTGAAGAAAACTTTCTCACTTCCTAAAAAATTAGTCAAGTGCTTTCAAGACAAGTCGTTAAACTGCATCCACCCCACTACAACTAGGTCCCATGGGAACAGAGGTTGGTCGAGACAATACGAGGAGATAGGGCTTTTGAGACAAGGGTGAGCGAACTAAAATTAGGCCTAGAACTATAGATTCCCTCCCAAGGCAACAATTGATTCATAGGCATTTAAATCCAGAAAGAGATTCATTCAAGGTAAAGCTTGCTCATTAATCACCCGTTTCTTTTAAATCACACATTTCTTTTAATTTCTTTGATTGGTGGCTTGCTTTCATACCACAAACAAGATGAAAAATTTCATACCTGGCAGTGTGTACTTCGTTTTCCTCCACAGACTGGACGAAAATAATTTTCCCTATGTCGCCTCAAAATGTCAAGCAATAGAGGGAAGGGAGCAAAGGGAGAAAACTCTGGCCATAATGAGGTAATTCATTTTCAATTTATAGATTTGTAAATTTTTCCATTGTTTCTTTGATTTTTAGTTTTTAGTTTTTTTATTTCTAAATTTAAAAGAAGAAATTTATTATATATATATAGGGACACGAGATTGACAAAGATAAAGAGGCATTGGCTTCCATATTGGGGGTAGAGGAAGTGAACAAATTAGATGGTGTGGACTTGACAATGCTTTCCAGATACATAGAAAAATGATCTAGTAAAGCCCTTGAAACATTGTAACCAAATCAATTGTATCAAAGGGAATCAATTGATTCCCCAACCAGTCCTAGATCAAGCAAAAAATCCAGAAGGAAATCAAGAACAATAAACTCTAAGAATGTGGAACAAGGAGTAGGGACTTCCAATGTCCTAGCCACTCCTGGGACACAGACTTCTTCCACCATGTCATGTTTTGCATCTTGCATTGGTGGCTATGATACCAAGATAGAATACGATGTGGTTTCAAGGGAAGTCTGAATGACAGATGCTAGAAAAACATTTGTGAATAGGTTGAAGGAATCATGCCTTAAACTATTCAAAGACCATCTATATTTTCCATTCTCAAAGATACCCATGCACTTGCAAAAAGCAATTATCCATGACATGGAGACTGAATTTGGCACAGGTTGATCTGTAAAGAAGATAAAGCTATGAAGTCTCAAAACTGTAAGATATTTCCATGCAACCAAACAAAGAAGATAAAAAAACTCCCTCCCAAGCTAAGGCTCAAAAAAGGCCAATTGATCTAAGTGTGAAAGTATGGAAAGAGCTTGTAAAAGCATATGAGAAGTCTGATGCACAGAGGAAGTTTGGTGAGGAGAGTACGCGAGTATTTGAATTTTCTCATAAGATTATATCAAATTTATTAAACTATTTTTAAATTTTATTTGTGTATAGTTAAATTGAATTAGTATATGTTTCAGGAAAAGGCCTCCAAGGCTAGGCTTGACAAACTTCGAGCCACACATCATAGTGGCCAAAAAGGTTTATAGGCCTAGATCTGTACATTTGTAAGTATATTTAATATGTTAAATGATATTTTTTTATTTCCTAGGAAAAATTAAATGATTGCATATTAATTAGTTTAACTAGTCCATGTGCCATGTTTTGACAGGAGGAGAAATATGGTTGACATCCAAAGCAATTTGAAAAGGAAATGTTACAAAGAAAAAAGTGGACCAATTTTGTAATATGGATGGAGAACAAGGTATCAATAGTTGACTTTCAATAACTTAGTTGGATATTGTTGTGTTAATATGTCAATTTTCATTTCATGTGTTGAGTTGTTTATTGATGCATAGGATGAGTTCTAAAGTGCTTCTTTGTTGGACCTAGATCCCACTCAATTATCTAGAAGAGTATTAGCAGATCATAAAACATTTTAAACAAAAATGAGAAAGACACCATTCATGTACATGAAGACATAATAATTGTAATTCAAAATTTTATTATCTAATAGTTCTGTATAAAAAATATGACAACATATGTGAAAAAAAAAAACAAAGATATGCAACAACTTCATAGAATAGGAGACTGAAGTCTCTCTGTCTCACACACTACATAGTTATACAAGTTATGATTAAGGAGATGAGTAATTGTTATGGCTGGAAAAGTAGTCTTTCTATTATTTCATATTCTCTATGCCATCATGATCCATAAAACCCTTAAATTTGAAAATTTCAAGATTTCACAATTCAAGTTATACCTTTCTACTTACTTAAACAAATGAGGCACTTTGAGAGGTATGAATCTTATGAGTAGAATCACAAAAATATTCTTGCAAAATGGAAATGAAAACACTCACACAACACCAACATCTTATCTTGAAAACACTGTGAGAGGGAAACCAGCTTTTGGTAGTTGCAAATGACCTACTACTCAATGGAATTAATTTGGAATTAGTACAATAATTTCTTGCAATAGTAGTTACCCTCTACTCTCTTTCCTATCTCTAATGAACTATGAACAGCTGTAACTTATTTCCAATCCCTCTCACTACAATACTCAAACATGTCTCAGGACATATTTCCAACCCCTATTTGGTATTTATAGTTTTCTAATGATGGTGAGATGTTTTCTCAAGCCCAAGGAGACATCTCTTCAATTCTAGAAGTTAAAAGTTGTCTGTTTATTTCAAATATTATGGATTGCTCCAACAATGACAAATTTTTCCCTTCTAATAGAGAGGCAAATGTGTTCTCGCTGTGGTCTAGAAATATTTACCACAGTTTGGATGTGTTTGTTACAGTATATGATGAATTCACCACTATATGAAAAATTCATTTCTTGTAAAAATTGGTGATTTGATGCAGGAGCATTGGGAGCATGTCCAAAAACATGACCATCCTACTTTTGGTGTTTGATCTGATCTCACTTTCTATGTTTTTCAGGGTCATTTTTGTCCCTTTTGTTGATTAAATCTCTCTATTTCCTATCTAGTGTTAGACATAATTGATGAATATATGGTTGAAATGGACTAGTGGGGTCTAGTCCTTTTGGGTGTTGTTTTAATCCTCTTGGTGATTCTCCAATCCTGCTGGGACCCGCCAATGGTTGGATATTTCCTAGGTGTGGCATAAACAAAGGTTTCATTCTTATAATCTAGGTGCTACCTTTGTTGGGATCCACACTTTGTTTTTATTCCTTTGATAGGCACTTCAAGACAACTTTTTGTTGGGCCCACATAAATGGTGTTCCCCTTATGCTAGCACCATTACCTTGTGGTAGTTATTTCTATTGGGACTTGCCTAAAATTCATAGGGCATTAATCATTGTGCTATTTGTTTAATTTTTTGGTTCCCATGGTGGTTGATTCAACAAATATAGACAAAATCATGGCCAATTAATCCTACTAAGGTGTTTTAGTAACATTATGACTAGCTAGGAGTCTATGTGGGATAGTGGGTCTCTGTTGGCTTAACAAAAACAATCACTAGTTGTGGGCTAGTGTCCTCATAAAAAACAAGACACAAAAGAGACGAGAAGATATAAGTAATGAAAAGTTAGAACAGTAATGTGAAAATTGTGGAAAGGAGAGTAGAAAGTGAAGATTCAGTGGTTGCCCTACAGTAGGTGGCCACCAAGGATGTCTTTTCAATCTTGATGATTTCTATGTAAACTTCCTTTACAGTAATATCAAGAAAATATGAATATTGTGACCCATATGTTGGATGCATGCCCATACGTGTGAAGTTATAATTGAGATTCTAAGACACAATTTTGGGTGTTGTATGCTTAATGTTGACTAACAAAAATAGTGATTGTTGTTATTGCTTCCATAATATGTATTTGAACTGGGTATAAATCCTTGTATGTCTAAATTGATTGTGTGGTTGTGGTGGTGATGTGTGAAGTTGTTGGGATTAGCTACCCTTTATTGGGTACCCGATCCTTGACTGCTTAGGAGGATTTTGGTCCCACAAAAGCTTAATGAGATACTATGTGGGGGAATAGTTTTTCCACTCTTTCTTTGGAATACCATTTGGATTGGTTGATATTTTTATCTTTGAGTCCTATTTTCTATGATTCTTGGACTTTATTCTTGGCTCTCATTGTTTTATTTTCCAAAACTATATCCTCTATGAGTATGGCTCTTCCTTCCACACCTAAATCTTCTAGGGAGGGTAGCACGTGCTCTTCTTTATTCAATATAGAGGGCTCATAAAGTTGCAAGTATTCACAATTTACTACCAAGTGCATCTTCTTGAAGGGGTGTAGATCAAGTTTGTAAGCATTTTCAGCTAGGCCTCCAAAATAGTGATAGGTCCACACCTTAGTGGCTTAATTTTATTTTCTTGTCACTATAGCCTTTCTTTACACAAGGAAAACCAAACTTCGTCTCTTACCTTTAGTTTTTGTGCTCCTTTCTATGTTGATCATATTGTCATTGTCTATACAAAATTTGAGTTCTTTCCAAATGTTCTTTTACCTTGAGTTGGATTTTCCTAATGCTCTAAATAACCTCCATATCTTTTTCTACTTGCTATTTTTTTCTAATCAAAAGTTACATCAAGTGGACTTGACGGCTAATAACACAAGCATGCCTCAAAAGATGACTAATTTATGGAAGAATGAATTGCCATGTTATAAGAGTGATAGAAGTAATGAAATGACTCATCCCAAGTCTTAGGACACTTATTGTTGTATCCTTTTATGAGTTGCATCAAGGTCTTGTTGACCATATTTGTTTGGCCATCTGTTTATGGATAAAAATAAATATGCTTATTGAGCTTTGTATCCATTTTACTTTAAAAAATAAAGTGGACCAAATTTCCAGCAAACTATCTCCATTTCAAACAAAGGACCTTGAAAGCTAAAAATGCACCCATACATTATAAAAGAACATTTCAGCAACTTATTTACCGGTAATATTCTTTTAGCAAGGGGTTGGTGTACACAATTTATAAAATCTATCAACTAGCACAAGTAAACAATCATTTCCATGTTTACTCATAGGCAGACCTCCTACGAATTCCATAGAGAAACTTTCCCATGGACTTTTGGGGATTGGTAGAGGAAAATACATTCTTTCCTTTCTTGTCTTATATTCACTAGTGCAACACAATTTGTAACTTTTAACAAACCTTGCTATTTCTTGTTGCATTTTGGCCCAAAAGATAAAACACATACCTTTACAAATAAGCCACAGTTTTATTACCATTATGGTGACCTGAAATTTTTGAGGTATGTGCCTCCCTCATTAGAAGAAGTGTTTGTGCCTTTGTATACATGGTTTTCTTTCCTTGTAAAGCAAACCCTCTTTGAGATAGAAGTCTTCATCATAGTTTTTTACAACTTCTTCAATTTGAAGCTCTTTGAACTTTTTCCCAAACTCTTCATCATTTACATATTCTTCAACATATGCCTTTTTGTAAAAGGCTCTATTTGTGTTGCCATATCCATAGGTGAAATTGGTTTGGACATTCATGTTATTACTTTCTTTTTTATATTTGATCATCAAATGAAATTGTTGCAAGAATCTCATCCATTTGTAGTGCTTTGTTGTAATTTATTTGGTGCTTGTAAATATTGTAGAGGTTGATGATTAGCGTGCACTAGAACTCCTTTACCAAATAAGTTATGTCTCCATTTTTTAATGGAATGAACTAATGTGTACAATTCTTTATCATACACTATATATCCTCTAACTACTGAAGTAAAAACCTTTGAATTGTAACAAATAGATTTTCATCTTTGAATCAAGAAAACACCCATCACATGTTCACTATCATCGATATTCACCTCATAAGGATTTTTCAAATCAAGAAGAGCAAGCATAAGAGCATGTCTTATTTTATACTTTAGTGTTTCAAAAGATTCATCATGCTCTTTACCCCAATGAAAATCAATTTGTTTGATGTAATTGATGTAAATATGAGGCTATAGAAGAAATTGAAGGAACAAATTTCCTTTTGTATTGTGTATCCCTAAGAAAATTCTAATTCTAGTTTCAATAACACTCTTTGGTGGAGGCCAATTCAAATTGCTTCAACTTTTGAGAGATCTTTTTTTAGTTCCCCTCCTACCACATGTCCTAGATAAACTAATAATTCTTCTCCAAATTCACATTTCTTCATATTACAAAGTAGTCACTTTTCTTTTATTTTTTGAAAAACCTATTCTAAGTGGTTGAGATGTTCTTTCCACGTAGCACTAAAAACTAGAATCTCATCTTGATAAAAAAATGACACAACTATCTATGTAAGTGTCATAAAAGTAGTTGGTGAATTACAAAAATTGATGATTCTTTTTTCACATTTTTTCATATTACATGGTGGTTGCTTTTTTTAATTTTTGCAAGACTTGTTTTATGTGGATGAGATGTTCTTCCCATATAGCATTGGAAATTAGGATGTCATCTAGACATACAATCACACAACTATCTATGATATCCCTTAGCAAATCATTCATAAGTCTCATAAAAGGAGCTAGTGCATTACACAAATCAGAAGGAAGAACTGACAATTCATAAAGTCCTTGCTTAGTTTTAAATTTAGTCTTCCATGTATCTTCTTTTTCATGTGCACCAGATGATAACTTAATTTAAGATCCAACTTAGTAGAATATTTTGCATGTTAGAGTTGGTATAACAATTAGTCTATCCTTGGAAGAGGAAATCTATTTTTAATGGTGATTTTGGTTCTTGGTAGTCAATACAAAGCCTCCAAGAACCATCTTTCTTTTCTATCATCACAATAGATGAATTGCAAGGTGGAGTACTAGGGTATATAACCCCTTGTTCAATCATATCCTAAAGTTGTTTCTTGATCTCATTGCTTTCTAAAAGAGATTACCAATACAATCTAATGTTTGGTAAAAGAGATTCAGGTAGGGGTTGGATCTCATGCTCCACCTCTCTTCTTGGTGGAAACCCTTTTGGCTCATAGAAGACTTTTTGAAAAGATGACAAAACCTCATATTATCCTTTCAATTTCAAATTAGTGATGGTAGAAATTCCCAATCTATCATCCTTATTATCTTTTAACAAAAGTAAACAAAATTGCTTAATTTCTTAAATTAATTTGATTGCTTGACTAGAGCCTCAAATATTCTTTTTTCTTTCCATTTCTTAATATCACTGTGATCTTAGGATGTAATATTCTTTTTTCCTTCATTCTCTAAATGTATTTGTATAAATGGTACTATGGGGATGTTGAAGCATAGCTTTGTTTTACATTTATGGTTCAGTTTTCTATTTGTAAGCAAGGTATGACATGCAACAATACTTGAGCATACAGAGAATAGTTCTTTGGGACATTTTGTACTTTGATTATACTATTTTTAAGTGACCTTTGCAAAATAATCCTTGTACCCTAATTATTATTGATTTTTCTAAGTTAAATAATCAAGGTAAGAAGTTTCTAGGTGGCTTTATAGTTTATTGGTAGTTTTCTCTTTTTAAACTCATATTGAAGCATATAGAGAATAGCTCTTCAAGACATTTTGTACTTTGATTATACTATTTTTAAGTGACCTTTGCAAAACAGTCCTTATACCCTGACTATTATTGATTTTGCTGAGTTAAATAATCAAGAAAAGAAGTTTTTGGGTGGCTTTATAGTTTATTAGTAGTTTTCTCTCTTTAAACTCATATTGAAGCATGTAGAATTTTTTTCTGAGCTAATTTAAGTATGAAATTGAATGACTCCAATTTGGATTTGATGTGGTTGAACAGTACTCAGTAACCACAACTATAGGGGAGATACATTGGAACAACTGAACCCTGCTCTGAAACACCACATTTCTCGATGGAATTGTTATAGGACTTCTATTCTTATGCAAAATTTTCCATAATCATGTACAACTAAATTTGGTGTCCCCACCACTTCATAGGATGCATTTTTGTGCCAAAGTAGTGTGTTCCTAGAAACATCATCAATGGTTTAACCTAAAAATCTTCACACATAGCAAGATGTAACCAGGATGTAATCAGGCCACTTTACTACCCCATGATGATTGTGTATTCCTTGCAAATGAGAAATTCATCAGGAACTATAACACGTACTCTTTTCCCATTCTCAGCTTATCCAAAGTTTTTAATTCAATGGTAATTGCATATATATAGTTTTCATTTGTGCTTTTATTGTAACTTTTGATTGATTTTCATTACTCAATATAGTCAACAATTATATTGTGTACCATTTTGTAGGATACAAATTGTCTTGGTTGTCTTTTCAGTTGCTTTGTTTCATATTTTGTTCTTGGAATTGCTTTTGTTTGGCTCTCACAATAATATAGAGGATTTTTTTTAATACTGGTAGTGATGGTTTATTACAACCAACCATTGCAATTAATGTTACATTTTGCGCAGTAGCCTATATTTATGATAGATGTGTCATTCAGGAATGCTTATAGCCATAGAATCTAGCAGACATATTACAGTCTGCGTTTATGTATTGTATCTTTATCATATTGATATTAGTAGGAAGTATTTAGCACTTTCAAATTACATATGTCTGTTAGTCTAAGTTTGTCTCCAAATTGACTAATGTAAGTTACATTGGTGTTTCATATTTAGTTCACAAATATAAATATAATATGTGCAGGATCTGTAGACATAGAAAATGTACTGATTAACGTCGTACATTCGATCCTAACTACTAACACTGTTTCATCCTAAATCATCCCTCGGTCTAACCATTTAATCAAATTCCCTTATTTGATTAAATTCATCAATTTTCCTCACTTAATTAATTAAATCGTTTATTTGATTAAGTCATTTTATTCCATTAATTAAATCAATCAACCTAATCTAATTATCTCTATTTAATTAAATAATTCATTTTATTTGATTAAATCTCTAAAGTCATCCTATTGAATTAAATAAATTAACATTTGTTTGATTTAATCTAACTTTCACCTTCTTTAGTTAAATAAATCAAAAATATTTATTTAACTATCTCTAAATCATATTATTCTCATATTTGATTTAAATCAATCCATACATCTAAGTCAAATTTGTCACATAAGCTAATCTCTCATTAAATTAATTAACCTTGATTAATTTAATCTCTTCTCATGTCCCATCCTCTAGCTTTTGCAACTTGCACATGAAAATAGCTTTAATTCATTTATTAAATATCTATTTTCTCTCAAAGGCATAATAAAGGAATATTCCTCAAATTTGAATTCAAAATCCAAGTGGACTGTGTCCTTCCAACAAGGCATTGACTCCACCTAATAAGTCCTTTTGCCTTGAGCCAAGTGGCATTCAATACATTTTCTTTCCCTCTTACATGTCATTTCAACAATTTCAAATTTCACCTAATTGCATTTATTGACACATTCTTCAAAACTTGCACATCCTTCATCCATTCACATGTTGAAAAGTGGCATCTTGCCATTTGTTGATTCTTAGTCCCACATTGTTCCATTTTGGACATCTCTTCAACTTAATATTCTATAAATAAGAGGCTTTATTCCTCATTTGATCATCTATAACTTGAGTAAACTTACTATACTCAAATCCATAGCAATCTATCATCAATTTCATCCAAGCATAGCTAGGTTATGCAGATTTTTATCTTGGAGCACATTGGAAGTCTTCATCAAGTGGATCACTCTTCATTATCAATCAACATTGCATCATTGGAGTTGGGAAAGGGCCAATTTTCACATCAAATTGGCACCAATTCCCCCATGGGATCAAGAGTTTGCATTACTTTCAATATGATTTAATCTACTTTCTTGTTCTTTCATTATATTCTTGTTTTCATTCCTATTTTAAGTTTTGTTAATGGATTTTATGGGGAATCCTTGTTCTTACTTGTATATGATCTTCTAATGTGTTTTCTTATTGTGTTTTGTAGGTATTGGGATTGGGGTTCTATATTTGGCGCTAGAAGGAGGGCACTCTTGAAAATCTAATCATGTTTTTGCACTAAATTTCGTGTTTTCTTTGTTGTTTTTACACCTATAGAAAACTCCACCGCTGGAAGCTTAGCGTTGCTATTTAGCACCACTGATAACTCAGCGTCGCCATATCACACCGCTACAAATATCAAACTACGATGCTCCATACTTCCTGCCCAAAATTAAAATTTTCAAACAACACCATTGAATCTTTTCTGCTTGCTGGAATCTTTTCAAAATCCAAACTGCACCGCTGACCTGAACAGCGGTGCCTTCATGCTCACTGGTTTGGCTACAGAGCGACGCTAACTGGTAAGCGGCGCTATACAACATTGCTGGTAATTTCAAACTGCGATGCCTTCATGGATTGCACCACTGGAGGGAAGTAGAAAGTGAAAATTTATTTATAACATGTGCTTTTTATCAAATTTTGGTTATTTGGTCTTTTTTTTGCTTTCTTGACCTCTGTTTTTGCATAACCTAACTGATTTTCTTGTAGGTTGGATTGATCAAAGTTGAAGAGGAAAAGAAGCATGATGACCTCATTTCATGATACCAAGTGTTTTTAAACACTCTAGTGTTTTTTCAACACTCTTAGAGGATTCACTATTCCTCTTTAAGGAAAAAATTGTTATCTTTCATGCTTAGGACTTACTAGTTTCATTTTGGGCACTAAAAAGAACTCTTTAAAATTCTTGTTACAAAAGGGGCTTAAAATGAACTTTAGGACACAAACTCACTAGATTTTTTTTGGGGATAATAATTGAACAAGGAAAATTTTCACACTTCATTTGGTGCTATAAAAAGGAGTCATTATTTCTTTGTTGGATTAAAAATAACATGTGCTACTTTGTTTTGTGATTGCTTACTCAAACTAACACCATTGAAAAGACGTATGCGCTTCTCTTGCGCCTCACAGTGATCTTGAGAATTAAAAGGCTTTTTGGTGGTCTTAGGTTGGAATAAATTAATTACCTCCACACTTCATTTTGGGAACTAAAATTGAACAAAACATCTTGCGAGTGTGAGCCAAACCTATTGCGTGTATTCTCTCTTTGTTTCTCAACAAAGATCGATCGAGTTACGGATATGTTTGCTCGCTATTGTTTATCTTAGAGGGTTTGCCTTGGGGAAAAAATACTCACCCAAGGGAATGACTCAACCGGTATAACTCTAAAGCCAAGAGTATTTCCAGCTGGGATATAAAAGTGGGTACTAGAACAAAGGCCAGTATCACACAGTTGGCTTCGACGAGAAGGGCAGTAATGGTCTCTTGCCACGTTGGATCAACTCCTACGAATAGAAAGTCTGAATTAAGACCCTTTTTGTAGAAATTCCAAAATCCTTATCTATTTGTTGGTGCAAGAACTATCGTTCTAAAGCCGCCCCACACTTTTATGGTTTTTAGTAGAAATGGAAAGTATGCCATGGGAGTTTCATGGATTGATGCTTGGCTACCCCAAGAAGTGAGTGTCATGGAGGGGAGCCAGTGGGGTCAAGCATCTAACCATTCACTAAAAATAAGTGTAGCTGGACTTGTCCAAGTGGGGACTCAACAAATACAATCTTTCATATCCATAGGATTGTGCTTTTTCTTAGTTACAAAACACTTTGCTTGTTCGAAAACATTTGGAAACAAAAATTTAACATTGTCATCGAAACTTCAAACCCTTTAAGAAGCAAATACAATTGACCAAATTCATGTGTTATTGCTTTCCCTTGGGATTTTATCCTTAGAAATTTCTAAACACTTGGATTATATCTCAATTTGCTTACTAAAGTTAACAATAGATAACCCTTTCCTCGATTTCATCAAAGTTCCACATGACATACCTTGTGGAATGAGAAGAAGTTGAGACATTGGACATCTAGTTTGAAAACCAAAGAGTGTGTTTGTGATAAAACAAAATCACTAAGAAAAGATAACAAAATTGGCTCTCACACATGTGTTAGTTCGCCATGATTTCCAAGAAAGTCAAAATCCCAAAACAAAAGTCCTTGAGAAAAATTTCAAAATTTAGGAGTCACACTCGAAAGGTCATCAAGAAATACATTAGGAAGTGCAATCAAAAGCAACATATCAAAAAAAGCAAAAAAATCACAAGGTTCTATAGACTCATTCCTTTGAACAATCTAGAAATGTATGCTCAGTTTCAACCACTTCTTGGTTAAAAGGTTCTTAGAAGTATTGCATGTTTGTCAATATCGAGGTCTAGTAAACAAGTGTGTTTTTAGGTACATCCTAGGATCAAATTCAAACCTTTTCATCCATCCTTGAACATCAAACCAAAATCACCTCACCATCATCTTTTGAAAAAACTTGAAATTATCCTCCATGCTAGGCTTTTTTTGCAAAAATCAAAATCATCAAATCCTTGAAGCAAGATCCTTGAAATATTTGAATCAAAACATCAAATCATCTTTGGCTAGGTATGTGTAGATGTATACTTTTGCATATGCTTAGTCAAATTATCAAACCATCTTGTTTAACTAGGTATATGTATATGCATCCTTCTTCATATGCTTGGTTAAATTATCATCTTGTTTGAATAGGTGTGGATAGATGCATCCTTCTCCCTACACATATTCAAAATTATCATCCTTTGAGCAGATCTACCCCCTAGATAATCATCCAACATCATAGGGTCTATTTGTTCATAAATCCAAAAACAAAGCAAACCAAAAATCAAATCAAGGTCAATTCAAAATCCAAATTCAAAACAAATCCAAAAAGTCCTAAAATTATAGCATTCCCCTCAAGATTTCTCAAAATATCAAACATCTACATCATCCATCTTTTACATCATCCTCACCATATCACCTTTGATCCTTAAAAACATCCTAAATTTTCTCTTTTGTATTTAAAAGTTAGATCAATCCAAAGAATTAGAGATTCATCATTCTTGAGAATTGATCCCTATTTTTTGGTGCAAACTAGATCTCAACATAAGAGGAACATGGAATCCAACAAAGAAACATCCACTACAAGTGACTTAAGTCAAACAAATTATGAAATAAATCCTGTTGAATCAAGTAATCTTCTAATCAACTTTCCTTCATCATCACAAAACCCTCAAGAGGAAGGCCAAGTAGAGGATCTTACCAATAATCCCTTTGGAATGTCACACGAGGAAATCACCAAAATGATTCAAAATCTGGAGAACCATAAGATTACCAATATCATGATGAGACTCAACCCTTCACTATACATGCTCGAATTAGAAAAGCAAGGGGCTAAACTCCCTTTTGATTTCAATGTGAGCTCTATAGTGGAACCATCCTTAGAGGTCATCTCTCCAATTTCATCCACACTCCCCATCTCATCCACACCCCCATTCCAATGTATCACTCAAAACATCCCGCAAATTACATCATCCATTGCTCCAACTCAACCCAGTGTTAACAAGGGAAGTGCATTTCTCAATGCATTACAAACACACCCCCTTGTGAATAATTAGGATTTTGACACAAACACCATCTTGGGACAATCCATCCCCCAAAATCCATTACATACATATGTCCCTCTCACCTTTCATGATCCAAATGATCCATCATCATCATCCTTTTGTGCAACACCCCAAACTTCTCTCCCCACAACCTCACAAGGAGAGGGTAAGATGTTTGGACCAGGGGAAATTTTCGACACTACACCATCCCTCACATTTTAACCACTTCCACCATTTCCATCATCATCCACACCACTTATTGGCTCAGGGCTTCCCCCTTTACCAAGTATCAATCAAAATCAAACCAACATCTCAAACATCAATCAAAGCATCACGCCAAAACTTGTCATCGACATCGCAACAACATATGGAAAACAAACAAGAAATCACCACATCATCAATCATCCCTCAAAACATTGTCTCTCAAGGACCAACCACATACATCGCACCTTCTACCACTCAACCTCCAAACATCAACACGATGGTGCCTCTCATCACCACAACAAGCACCATTCTGAATCCACCACCGCCACCACCACCACCAAGATCCAATACATCAAGCCAATACAATATTGTGTTGCAAGCCGCTCAGCAAGCTGCCTATCAAAAGGAACTCCTACAAGTACAAAAACAACAAGTCACGCAACTAGCTACTCAACAAGTCCCTCAAGCTGTGCAAGCTATTGAAGCTGCCCAAGTTGCATTACAAGCACAATAGGTTTCTCAAGCCCAAATCTTATTGCAACAACAAAAAGCTCAAGCTCAGGCACAAGCATAAGCACAAGCATAGTATCTCGCACAATAATAAGTGACCCAGTACCAAGCATATCAACAAGCGCTAAAACAATACCAAGAACAACAAGATCAGCCCAACTAGCATCACAACAACAAGCATTATTGGTGCAACAACAACAGTAGACTCAACAACAAGCAATCCTGGCACAGCAGCAACAAGACCAACAATAAGCGTTGTTGATACAGCATCAAGTACAAGCGTACATGGCTCAACAGAATGTGCAAAAACCACCAATCAACACATCAACCAATCCACCCATCCCATCAACAAACAAAGCACCTCAGAACACTTTCATCCCACCCCCTGATCCACAAAATGATGTTGCAACAAAAATCAAAATACTTTTACAACAAGTGCTTGATCTTCAATCAGGGTGAACCACGAAAACATCCAGCAACTTATGTCCTTATCCGTTCGACAGGAGCCTTGTGATGAAACCATTCCCAAAGGGATTTGAGATCCCCAAATTTGATAAATACCATGGGATTGGAAACCCTGAAGATCACATCAGGGAATTCCAGGTTCATTGCATGGAAGTTGCGTATGATGATACCTATCTGATGCGGCTATTTCCTAGGAGTTTGGCTGGCCATGCCATGGAATGGTTTTCTCGCCTACCTACAAGCATCAAGACATTCCAAGTAACATAGACGCATTCATCAAAAACTATGCATGCAATATCGCTATGGATGTCAGTCTAGAGGAACTATCAACTCTGAAATAGAGTAAGAATGAATCATTTGTTTCATTCCTACAACGATGGTGATCCAAGGCCAATCAGAGCAAATGGGTTATGCTCGAGGAACAACAAGTGTGCACTATCATATCCAACCTTGATGGCCTCTTGATATTGCATCTCAAAGTCCAAGGGATCACCACGTACGACCAATTGATTTCCAAGGCACTCAGCATCGAACAAGCCTTTATGACACAACCTGGAGGATCAACTTCATATCCTAAACAACAAAATAATTGCCCATCCACCAATTATAATGAGAAACCTCACACATGGGCAAGAAAAAAAAATATTACCAATGATGAATCATTGATGCAAAGTTTTTCATCCCGGTGCTCCTCGGCAAAACACACCCACACCACAACAACAAAATCCAAAACTATCATCAAAGAGCAACCATGGAAATTCAATGCAACAACAAACAACCAAACAGTAGGTAATCAACAAGCGTCAGCGTCATGGGGCCCCAATGAAACAAAAATTCCACCAGAGTGAAAGTACACCCTTGAGGAACCCTTTCGAGGTCATCATGAAGAAACTAATAAATGAAAGCCTCATCAAGGCTCCCACCTATGAGAATTACCAAGAACCAAATGTGAAACCTCCTTGGTACAACGAAAATTAGCTCTATGACTTCCACAAAATCAAAGGGCACACCACTAACAACTGCATGAGGTTAAAGAACCTAGTCCAAGACCTCATTGATCAAAGAATCATAAATGTGGAACAACCAGTAGGAAATCAGAACCTTAAAATATACACGAATCTGATGCCTAATCACACTAATAAAGGGAACAATAACCCATGATAGGGAGAGAATGTAACAAGAGTTTCGATGTATAATGCAGAATCGTGTCATGACTTCCCTAGATGATATTGTTATACCATCACAATCAAAGGGCCATGTCAGTTGTGGAGTCACCACAAGAGGTAGCAAAGTTACCATCGCAAGGTCATCTTAGCCAAACAAAGCACCCACACCCAACCTTAGATTTGTTCCCGATAGTTACAATGTCCTTGATCAACTGAAAAGAACCCAACACAAATCTCCATCGTGGAGTTGTTAAAAATATCATTCACCCACAAGAAAATCCTTGAGGAAGCATTGGCTTCATTAACCGTCCCCACAGATCTTGATGTGGAACAATTCCAAGCTATGGTCGGAAACATCATCACCCTAAATCTTCTTACATTTTCTAATCAAGATTTTCTCGCTCAACCATCTCACAACTGTGCACTCCATTTAGAGGTCTTGGTGCATAAAAATAAAGTCAAACGAGTCTTGGTGGATGGAGGGGCAGGCTTGAATATTTGTTCCCTCAAGCTCATTATGAACCTAAAAATCTTAAAGGATTCCATCGACAAAGGAAAAGGTATTACAATCAAATAATATGACGATCAAGAAAGAGTGTCCCAGGGCACAATCCAAATCCCTATTCAATTAGGGCCAGCTATCATGGAACAACCTATTAGGTCCTGGACCTCGATTTGCCTTATAACATTCTTTTGGGACGTCTGTGGATCCATGCAATGCAAGCAGTAGCATCAACCTTCCATTAATGTGTCAAATTCACATATAAACGACAAGAGTTCACCATACATGGAGATCCTAAACCATTCTCCTACTGCAAGAATTTTGAGGCAAAATACTACAAGATCCCTCAAGTGCCTAAAAATGATGAAGGACCATCAACACTATACATTGATCCAGCCACTCTCGCTTCCACTTCTATGATAGAGACACCTGCCACTCCCACCATCCCCACCATCTCTACTATCAAATTCATCATGTAGGATAATGGTTGTGGAAACTATGCGATTCCCAAAAATGCCTTTGTGGTATGAGAGTTACCACAATCTCCTAGATCACGAGGACGACCGCAACCAAATGAGGCTTCCACATCCCGAACATCCCCTGAAGAATATCCCAACTTTAGAAGTTGGGGAGATCTTGGCCAAGAAGTCATAAAGGAGGACCCATCTCATCTCCTATACCAAGATAATAGACCAGCAGCTAATCTACCAATGGATGACATAAGCAAAGGTTTGCAAATTATGCTCGCAATGGGCTATGACAGAAACCAAAGAATCAGACAAAATGACAATGGGCTTTTAATACCTCTCATTCCAAAGATGTGAATGAAAAATCTTGGCCTCAGATGTACCCCTCCAAGTATAACCATACGTGGACGAGGTACCCGATTCATGATCAAGACTCCACAACAGACCTGAATTGAACTTAAACACCTATATCCCTTGGTGATGTCATGATAATTTCACTTTTGACATAATTTAGAATCTGTAGTAGTAGTGGCTTGATAGGGATCCCTATAACTATCCTACCATGCTCTTTGAGGGATACCACAGAGTACCCTAAATCTGCATGTAAGACCAACTTCAAGTACTCATTAGAAAGGTTAGTCTAAACACACAAATCAGCAAATACCTCCATGAAATAAAATACCTATGCTAAAGAAATGCCACAAGTAACAAAACAGCCTAAAGAAAACATTTCAAAAGCATGATAATCACCTATTCCATGTTGGATTGGTGTCACATGTGCTAGTGACCCTTTCCCAACCCTTGATTAATAAGCTTAGATGATGATGATGAAATGGACAAGATCAAATCTCAAATGAAGAGAGTGACCTTGCAAGATTGTGGAGGATTTGCTCCAAGATGAAGCTTGTATTTAAAGATTTTCAAAATGCTAAGTGTTGAAAATGGACCAATGTGGGACAAAGATCAAGCCAATCAGATAAGGCCACTTGTCATCATGTGATTAGTTGATGTATGTGCAAGATTTGGGAAGAGTGCCCATGAGGAAAATTTGAATTCAAATTTTTGGTGAATCTTTGAGTTTGACATGGAGGGACATGTAAAGAGACATGTAAGGCCCAGCCTCATAAATGTCTTTCTGGTGGTGTACATGTCCACTTGGGGGGAGATTCAAACTTGGAGAATATTCTTCCTTTATGCCAAGTTGAAAATAAAGATTTTGATAAATCAAATAAATGCAATTTCATGTGCAAGTGGCCAAATCTAGAGAATGCAAGTGGATGAGTATTTAATCAGGGTTAGATTAAATAGATGATGATTATGCTGATTTAATGCTGATTAGACGATTTTGACTTTTAGGACTTAAATACTTGTTTTATTTAAATCAGAAAAGGATGGAAGATGCATGTTTGAGATTTTAATTAAATAAAGCTTGATTTATTTAATTAAACTATGATTGAGCTTTTGATGATAAGAACCTAATTTACTAGGTGAATGGATGTGATGCATTTGATTTATTTATTGAGCGGATGAATATGCATAATGCTAATTTGACGTGTCTACATTTTGCCCCTCTTTGAAGCAATGTACTTGTTGTGTTGGTTCAAAGAATAACTTGCCTCAATCAAAATTTAATTTTTTTTTATTTTTCGGACGCCCCAGCGGAAAGAGGTACACTGGTACATTGCCCCCTTGAGAGATCGAGTGAAAATATTTGATTTAAGGGTCGATCTTGCGATAAAGAGGTTCAAATGGATGGTTATGGATGATGATGCAAATGAGATGATTTTAAGATGCTTAGAATAACAAATCTATATTATTTTAAACAGCTTAAATGATTATATGATATGAGATGGATGGGATTGATGATGTGATATGTTGTGATTATGCAATGGATATTTATGGAGATGCTTAGACTATAGGATCCTATATTATGATGATGATATGAATGAAAATGTATGTGAAATGATCAATGTTTCCTATTATGTATGATATGAATGATATGTGATATCTTGTAAGTTTTTTGATTATAGGATGGATGCAGGATGGATGGATGCATGATGGATGCATGATGGATGCATTGGCGATGTTATGTTAGCACGGAAATGAGATGATGACAAGAGGATCCAACAAGTCCATGATTATGAGAGATGATGATGAGAAGTGATGATAAGAAATGATGATGATAGATGGATGATTTTCTTATCAAGGATTGGGATTTTCAAAGGGTCACTTACTTTATGTTTGATAATACGCTAAACTACGATGCATCAAGGTATAAGGACCAGGGATAAGTTGTACTTAGTGTGATGGACTTTGAATTGACAAATGAAATGGGAGTATTCTTGTTCACATCGACATCTGAGCACTGGAATGAAGTCTCAAACATCTCGGACCAAAACCACGGAAAAGAGTATAACCCAATCAATGCAATAGTCAACAAGCTATCCTAAAACATCCTCCATACATATCTAACAAAGCAAGTATTAAGCCAAGTTATTTTACAAGAGCGTCCAACAAGCACAGCAGACAAAAGATAATGATCGTTGCCCCATTCCTATCTCTTTAAATCCTTCATTCGGATATCATCGAGAGGTCCTTGGAATGAGCGCAATAAGATAAATCAAAAGAAAAGATCAAGTACACAAACAAGCCAATGTTCTTCATACCTTCAGCCAAAGGGATGTGTTTTGATAGGATAGGAATCCAAGTGATATCCAAAATGATGCCCATTATTGGAACGATATATCCTAGGACATGCATTGTATAGGATGATGATGGTTTTGATAAGTTGATTGATAGGCTATTGATATAAGATTCATTGTTACGTATGTTTCGCATTGATCAAGGGTTTAAATTTTACATTTAGCAGGTTCTTTGTTTTGATTTAGATTTTTATGATTGAAGTTTATATTGTTATTTACTATGATTGTTTTGATTTTAGATTTATAAAGGATGAATGTGATGATCGAGTTTATTATGGATGATTGATTATTACTTGGTTTTAAGCGAGATGAGATGGATGGATTTTCAAATATTTGGATGTTTTTGGCGTTTTGAAATGTTTTGAGGCTGTTTTTGGATTTTGATGTTTTTTCGGATGTTTTTGGATTTTGATGTTTTGCAGATGTTTTTGGATTTTGATGTTTTTCGAATGTTTTTGGATTTTGATGTCTCGGGGGCTGATCAAAGATTTAGCCTTGCCTACATTTAAGCTCAGAGAAGACGTAGTTCAGATGCCATGTTTTTTGATGTTTCTATTTTGACTTGTTTTGGATTTTGATATGTTTTGAATGTTTTGGACACCGATGTTTTGATGTTTTTTGGATTTTTAGCACTACGATGTTTTGGATTTTTTGCATGATTTTGTGATTGGGATATGGTCATGTGTGATGAGTATCGGTCTTTCTGTTTATGATTTTGTTGAAGACCAAGCTAAGGTTGATTGATGGATCGATGGATTGATGATGATGATAACATTGTTGAGGATACACAACAATGCAAGGATTTGATTGATCATGATTAATGATGATAACATTGTTGTTGAGGATGCACAACAATGCAAGGACTGGATTGATTAGGATTGATAATGATAACATTGTCGAGGATACACGACAATGCAAGGATAGTGTTAAGCAACACAAGGATATCCTGAGATGATGATTTTTTGATTGGATTTGATTGATCATGTTTGATGAAGCTTGGTTTTGAACAAAAGATGTTTGGATGATTTGATGTGACGTTTGATGTGTAGCTTAGATGTGATTGATATCGATTGATGTTTGATGAAAGATGAAGACTGATAAGGAATGTCTTCTCATCAAAATGTGTCATGGGCTAGTGATACAAATGCTTTGACCAATTTTATTTCATGTTTTCCAATGTTCGGATCACCACATAAGGTGAAGGATATAGATCAAGATTTATTCTCAAAGCAAGATCTATGTATCTACCCCCAATGTCTAGCAATGTATGGAGTGTCATGGGTGGATGCTTAGATAAGTGTATGGATGGAGGGACATGGATTATCTTGCGATAAGATAAGGTGTTCGGATAAAGAATGCTCATTTGGATAATGCTTCATGGCTCATATATGTTGCATAGGATAGGATTGATGAAAATGACCCATGTCAAGATGTTTTATCGTAAGCAAGCATAAAGCATGCCCCAAAATGTCATCAAGATCAAGATAACTTGCATGATGGATGTAGATGGATAAAGATGGATTGGATAAATGGCTTATGGATGGATGGATTTATTATGGATAAGATGGATGGAATGCTCAATTTATTATGGATGGTTGAGGTCCTTTCACGAAGTAGCTGCGTAGATGCTCGATTCTACATGGCCTTTGTTGCAGGAGTTTTCATCATGGTACCTGCCCAAAGTGTCCCCCATGCGGTTTTCACTAGAAGGCAATTTTTTTTTCTTTACTGTGTTCAATCCTTTTTTTGATTTTTTTGGATTTTCATATTTTTTGATTTTTTGGTTTTTTGAAAGATTCATCTTTGAACCACCTAGTGGTGTTGGCGTAGATACCCACAATCATAATGTGCTTACTTAGATATCCTACTTGAAGAAAGGCTGCTTTGCTAAAGATCGTGCACTTGAATGCAACTTTTGGGATTCTTGACACCTTCATGTCGATGCAGGGTTAACTCTGTCTCTATGCATACATCATGATAAAGTGCCTTCTGAATCCTTATGATGAAGGGTCGTTACCAATACATGGTTAATGTGAGAATTGGATATCATGCGTGGAGGCGTGGATGGAGTGAGTTTAGGGATAAGAGATGGATTGGTTGATAGTTTGGAACCTTTGACTCTCCAAACTTGGGAAGATGAGCAATGATGGGTGGATACGAAAGTGTGCGTGGAATTAGGATCAATTGCTTGATATACTTTGTACATTGCTTGAAAAGCCTGCTTTTGATTTAGTGGACGTCTTTGATGGATACTTTTCCCTCTTGTATTTTGCCCCATAGTTTCTTTGACTAATGGAGTTTGATAGGGATGATCTTTCTTTGTATTCTTTGGTATCCATATGTACTTGATTTTTCCATTATGCTTCTCAGCTTCTTTTGCTTTGATAATGTTCTTTATACTTTGATTTAACACTTTCCTTTGGTGTTGGTCCCAATTCGTGGATGGGATGATAGGTGGATGAATATTCATGGCGTGGCTGGTTGTAGTATTGGTAATGGTTTCACCATAAGGATTCTTCGTGCTCCCTATGTTGACATTTGCTTGAGACATAGCTACCCCCAGTATGGTGGTAGTAGCAACTTCATGCTCTGATTCTGCTTGTTTGAAGAGCTCTTGTTGATCATTCTCACGATCAATGATCAACATGAAGCGACATTATTTCCATTTAACATACTTGCTAATTCTAGATTATATTGTTTTGTTTGATTTTCTTCCTTGAGTGGATAATGTTTGATATCTTTATTCATGATTTCCTCAATCTAATTTTGGGACATATTCGATCCTGATGTTGACAACTCCATTTGACCGTAGGAGTTGATAATCTGCTCTTTTTGTGCAATAATATAGGAATAAAGGGATCATGTTGAATACTTGATCATCTATGTTTCCATCAAAGCATCATGGGTAGATGGAAGGTATGGATATGATCATCTTGCATAGATAGGAGAGTTTCCATTAGATCATTATAGTATCTTGAAGATATGAATTCTTGATCTTGAATGATTTTGGAGTTGCTTTTGACATGCTTTGGATCAAGTTCTTGACATGGGTCAGTTTCAAAGGATGGACTACTTACAAATGGCTTTTGGATATCTTCATTATGCATGGGAAGTGGCTTAATATCTTCATGATCTTTGAGTGGACTTGGATCAGGTGTCGAGTTGAAGATTCCTTCAATATCAGCAATCATGAGGTCGAAGGATGTCAATATGTCTTGGAAAGGGCCATTGCTATACTTTGGTGAAAGACATTGATCATACTTTAGAATAAATTCTTGAGATATGCCCTCTACCTCATTAGGTGATGTAGATACATTTTCAACATGATCATTGGTCGATGCCTCGTCGGATGAAGTGAAAATATCTTTATTGATGGATAGATTTTGAACATTGTTTTCAACAATTGCGATAGAGAGATTTCTAATGTCTTCAACCATAGGGTCAAATGATGTTGACATTTCTTGAATTGGATCATTGTTGGGTATTGTCGGTGTATTTTGATCATGATTGAGAAGTGACTCTTGACATATGTTCATTTGATCATTGGATGAAATAGAAATAACTTCAAGGTGTTCAATGATGGAGTGATCTTGATCTTTGTTCTCAATAGTTGTCATCTTTTGTGTTTGTGCTCGTGTTGGTTGGGTAGCTTGAGAGGCTTGGGCAGCTTGAGAGGATTGTTGCATTTGTCGAGCTCGTCATGCTTGTTTCTTGGCTAGATATTGTTGGATGGCCTTTT
>VDFB02173631.1:0-14495 GCA_007258455.2 Sequoia sempervirens
AAAACTATTATGGCGAATCATGATCTATGTATTAGATTATTTTATTTCTGATGTACTAGAGTTAAGTTATATCAAATGCATAAAACAAACAACTATGTATCAATTCAAATCCATTCATGGGAACATGTCTAATATGAATGACCAACTAGGGCTTCTAGAAGCCTTTAATTTATTTTGAACATATTTAATATTATCCATAAGTCAAAATTTATATTCATATGAAAGAAAAATAGTTAAATATGATGTTACTAAAGTTTAATATTCATACAAATCTAGTTGTGAATTTTACAATCATTTCCCACATTGACATTTGAAATCCTTGGGATCTTTACCCATAATTTCTTAGTTCTATTTTGTGTCTAACCTACTTTTATTATTTCCAACAAGCTACCATATTGTGTTCTCTATGCAAATTCTTAAATTTGTCTTGCTATCAATTTTTTAAATCTAGGTAGTAGTTGGTGAGTTAATTATAAAATGTTTCATATGGCTGAAGCCAACTAAAGAGAACAATGTCTAGGCCATTAGTTCCATTGACATTTTATGATATCCAATTGTAATTCTCTAAATTTGATTTCTCTAAATTTTATATATTTTCTCTTTTGTATGACAATTCCATTATTAATATATGAGAGTTTATAAAAGGATGTCTTTCCCTTTTCATTGCAAAATTACGTACATATAATGTCAAACTTTCTTTAAGTATTATAAGATAAACCTTCTACTAGTTAGATATGTAGGGAGATTATATAGATTGACTGCACATATCTATAAAGCTTGATGATTATGCTAGCTTTCCCAAAGAACTAGTCACCTTTTTTGGTAGTTTTGATGATTTGGTAGGATTTTTATAATACTTAAATGGTTTGGTCTTGGATGAGGTTGATAGAGGGTATGAGGGACCATTTTGTATATTTGAATTAGCATGAGGTCCTATGTAGATATGGAGTCTATACGATCACAAGGTGATATCCAGGTATTCTATGACAAAGCTCAAGGTTAAGGTAAGGATATAAGAGTTAATATTTATTGATGAAAAATCATATGTATTAGGATTGAAGGGTACTTGAACTTCTTATTAATTTTGAAATACTTTAGTTGCATGATTAAATTTGATCATCTAGGAAACCTTATAAACCTATCTATAAGAGTTCTCTTAGTGATGTTTTAAAGAGTATGTTCACTATTGTTAATTATATGTTTGATACAATTTGCATGTACAACATTATTGAAGAAATAATGAACCATTTGCACATAATTTCAACTCCCTTTATCAAAAATTCATAATTTGTAAGTCAATTTTAAAAACTTTAATAACATGTATTTGGTTAAAATTTGGTAGCATATATGTGGTTTTTTAAAATGTTTGACAACATATATCTTTTGGTATAAAAATGTGAAAGCTAATAACTTTTCTGATGTAGGTGATCAAGATGTCACATAATGCACATAAATGGGTATCTGATTGGTTGTCCAAATATCACTACCATCTTCCATGGAATGTCATCCTTCATATAGAGGAATTGGGTGTCCCCCATTGGTTGATAAACAAGATGGTGAATAGAATTAACACAAATGGGCCAAGGATTAGTCTAAGCTTTCATGATAAATGGCTGACTATATGCAACCCCTTGTTATGTATGAATGAGCACACAGATTTTCAAAATAAGAGTGTTGAATGTAAATTCGGCTGCATGTGTACATACATGTCTTGAAAGTATATGTGAAACTCTAATTTTGATATCTAAATATTTAATATGGAGAATAGGACATGATGATTAGAATTTACATTATAATCTGTCTATGAAAATTTGTCTTAATAGTATATCTCTATGTTTCACAATAACTAAAGTACAAGGTTAAAAAAACGTATATGTATATTTCCTATTACATCTAACAAAGCTCTTTTATCCTCTATCCTTTGATGGATGTCCATGCCCTATTACAAACCTCCCATTTTGGCATAGATAGGGAGGATATTGGAAAAGCTTGTGGAGTCTTGTTTTACACCTATCAGTTGCATTTGCTTGAAAGTTTATAAAGCCTTTTCAACAAATCCATTTTGTGCATATCTTGCAATCAAGGTATTCCATGAGAAGACATTTATTTGAGAAATTCTATTAGACAATTCATGTACTTTTTCTATGCTTAGACATTTTAGATGTCTTGCCATAATGGTATTCCATGAGATGACATCTTTGAGGCATTATGTGAAACAATTCATGTTCCTTGTCTATACTTCCATGTCTACCTAGGCAATTACACATGCCTTCTCTATGCTTCCACATTTCACATACATGTCTACCTGATAGTTATAGCCACAAAATTTGACAAACTTCTATCCTTACAAAAATCCCCCTTCTACTATGCTTGGATGGATTTCCATACCCTGCTCCCATTTTTGCACTTGAGTAGGGAGGATACTTACAAAGGTTATGAAATGTGGCTTTGCACCTGCCAATTACATTTTCTTGAAAGTTTCAATATCCTTTTTAATGATTCCATTTTGTGCATATCCTGCAATCATGGAATTCCATGAGATGATATCTCTTTAAGGCATTCTATCAAAAACTTCATGTGCCTTTTCTATTCTTCCATATTTTGCATACATGTCTACTAGATACCATTTCCAGCTCTAATATTTGACAAAAATCCTCTTTCCATTATGCTTTGATGGATGTCCATGTTCTGTTCCAAAGCTCCCATTTTGGCACAAGCAAGGAGGATGCTAGTAAAGGTTGTTCAATTTGGCTTTACAATTGCCAATTGCATTTTCCATAATGGCATTCCATGAGATAACATCTCTAAGGCATTATGTCAAAAGTTCACGTGCCTTGTCTATTCTTCCATTTCTAACTGGGCAATTACACATGCATTGTCTGATTCCATTTCTAACTAAGCAGTTAGACATCCCCTATATGCGTTTCCATTTTTAACTAAGCAGTTACACATGCCTTGTCTATGCTTCCACATTTTGGATACATGTCTAGCTGGGCAGTTATAGCCACAACATTTGAGAAAATTCTTGTATCTTTACAAAAATCTCCCTTCCACTATGCTTTGATGGATGTCCATACACCTGCTCCCATTTTAAATTCTTGTATCCTTACAAAAAATCTCCCTTCCACTATACTTTGATGGATGTCCATACACCTGCTCCCATGTTGGCATAGGTAGGGAGGATATTGTGTGAGATTAATTGTTCTAGAACTGAACTATGCTAAGATTAAACACCTACAAACACATTGTGGTTTTAGAAAACTTGTCAGAGATCTTGTATAAGTTGATACTCACATTGTTGCTCTTTTTTCAATTTAGTGCACAAGGCTTGCAAATTTTCATCTGCCACTCCCTCCTCTTTCAACTCATGCACTTCACCCTTAATGTTGATTGAATGAGCGTATAAAATGGAAAAAATAACACGTGAGGGTATATAACTGGAAGCCTATATATAAAAGATAATGGAAAAAAAAACACGTGTTGTCCATACTCCTGCTCCCATTTTGGCACAGGTAGGGAGGATACTGACAAAGGTTGTGAAATGTGACTTTACACCTGCCAATTGCATTTGCTTCAAAGTTTCAATAGCCTTTTTAATAAATCCATTTTTTGCATATACTGCAATCATGAAATTCCATGAGACGACATCCCTTTGAGACATTCTGTCCAACAGTTCATGTGCTTTGTCCATTCTTCCACATTTTACATACATGTCTACCACAACATTTCTAACTATAATATCTGACAAAAATCCTCTTTCCATTATGCTTTGATGGATGTCCATGACCTGTTCCAAGTGCCTTGTCTGTTCTTCCACATTTTACATACATGTCTACCAGGTGAGTTGCAATTTGTTTTGTGAATATCCTGCAATCATGACATTCCATGAGAACACATTACTTCGAGGCATTCTGTTTAACAATTCACATGTTTTATCTATGCTTCTGCATATGCAATCATGGCAATCCATGAGACCACTTTTCTTAGAGGTATTCTGTTAAACCGTTCACGGGACCTTGTCTATCCTTCCACATTTTGCATACATGTCTGCCAGGATAGCTGCAACTACAACATCTCACAAAACCCTCAGCCAAAACCGTTTGTTCTTCACCCTTCAACGGATGTCCATACCCTGTTCCTAACGTCCCATTTTCGCACAGGCAGGGAGGCTACTGGCAAAGGTTTTGGAGTCTGGAAACATCTTTTTAAATAAATCCATTTTGCATATATCCTACAATCCTAGCATTCCATGAGATCACATTTCTTTAAGGAATCCCTGCGAACAGTTCACGTGTTGCGGCCCATTCCGCAAACAACCACCTTGTAAACTGGGAACGGTGAACGGTAATGGCAGATGGATCCTTCCAAACGGTGGTCGCCAACGGGAACAGAAAAACAAAAAAACAATGGCAACGGGAAAGGCCTCTCAGAAAAAGTTAAAATGCATGGGAATGATCGGTTAAGAGGGGGCCCCACCGCACGTCCACACTAAACAGTCAAAGCTTATTGTGTGACACTTAAGCCCAACCCTTTTTTACCGCTACTTAAATCATTAAAGTCGAACTGAAAAATATGTTCGATGAGATAGCCCCAAACTGGGTTTTACGTCCAGCCAAGTCTTCATTGTCCGAGAGGTTTTGTTCTCAGAACAACATATGGAACCAAATATACTTCATTCTTCCTGATGCCAGGAGACTGATTCGATCTCCATAAAAGGTCCGACACCTTTCATTGCATTAACAAAATTATTTTTAACCAAGAATTTATAAAATGTAAAATATTTATTAAGAATCTTTTATAAAGTCAAAGAATTAATTAATTAAATATTTCAAAAGTCTTAAAGATAAATAAATAAATAAATACTAATTTCAAATATTTAATTAATGAATCTCAATTTGCTTTTAGTTCTCCAAAGGGACGGGGACATCATACAATAATATATTTATAATATTAAGTATATATATATATATATAATAAAATTTCTATTATAATATGTATATATTAATATATATTGATATGTATATATACAATATATATATCCATCTGAATGCTAGCATATGTATTACATATTTACATATGATTATGCATAGATATTTCTATCTACGCATGCTTATACGTATATATGTTCATATATATGTGTCACCACATATATATACATATATACATTCAATATATATATATGTATTTATTTATATACATATTTAAATACACAATATATATCTCATGCCCATCACAAGGGTTTTAACACACTCAAATTGACTAAACAATCAAGGAGAATTAAAGACAACCATTCTAACTGTTTTATCAACCAAAAAGTTATCAACATGGTTTAACAGTTGTCGACACAAAGCTCAAACTAACTCGACAAGGTTTATCTAACCTATGTAGTGAGTGTGTGTGTCTACTCAAATAGAAATACCAATGGTTCCCATACCAAACTCTTCTCCTGGGTGATACTCTCCCTCCCCCTCTGGAGGGTTCAAACCTTTCTTGCATCCAACTTAGTGCGACATTTACATAGTCAGCTAATACATGTAAATCATATTCATTATATATTATAAGCATCATTAAAGCGTTTAAAAGTAATTCATCATAACACATTCATATATTTCATTCATCCATTGAAATTTCATCAAAATATAATCATGCATTAAAAACATATTTACTCATAAAGGTAAAAGTAATTTGGTAACTTAGAAATAGGGTGTGATAGAGGGAGGGAGAGAGGGGGGCAGTGATACAGATAAAGGGGGATAGGGGAAGATAGAGATAGAAAGAGGGATATATATGTAGAGATATATAACTTGGGAAAGATAGAGGGGAAGAGAAAGGGAGAGAGCTAGGAAAAGAGGGGGAGGGAGAGGAGAGATATAAATTTAGAGGTAGAGTAAGGGAAAAGAGGAGAGATAGGTAGAGAAGGTGAATGGAGGAGAGGGGGGAGAGGGAGAGATATCTAAATAGATAGAGGGAGAGAGGGAGGGAGAGAGAGAGAGAGAGACATGTTCTCCTAATTCAACTTGGGAAAAGGTGTGCATAGGATCAAAGACAAGAAGGAGGCCTTCTATGATGATTTATGCAATTTTTTTAATCTCTTTAGTACAAAAATAAAATAAAAATCATTATTTATAACTTCTTTAATGTTTCAAGTCTTTTGGGGCATGATTATTGTAAAAAAGACAGGAAAAAAGACTTTGTATGCAAGAATTATAAGAATTTAAAATTTTAAAAATTAAGGATGAACTTAAAATGATTATAATTAATTTTTGGTGCATAATCTATCAAAATTATCTTATTCATTGTGTATATCTTTGAATCACCTTTCCAAAGCCTATAAAAAATCAAAATTTTGATAAGTAACGGAAAAGTTATGCCCATTTTACTAAAGTGTGTGTTTTGGGTTTTTCAAAACGGATATCCTTGTAGGGAATAGATATCCGTTTTGAAAACATAAAATTGAAGAAAAATACATTTGAGAAACAAATATTCATTACTAACAAATATTCGTTTTTGTTTGGTATTACCAAACCAAAATCAAAACTATCAAGATCAGCTAATTTTGAGACAAAAAATGCCAATTATCATCATTTTAAAACAAAACAATTTTGTAATTTTGTGTGCTCAACAAACCTATATTATACCAATTTGTCAGTGTGTTGAGAATTTGTGATGGGATCAGTGTGGTAATGTGGACTCTGATTAATCCTCTGACTAGTTGATTTTTGTCATATTACATTTCTTGTCATATGATGGTTTCTTACTTTACATGTTATTCTTTGTTTATGTTTAATTCATATAAGGGTTAATGTTTTGTCACTATTTCTAATAACAAAATATTAGTCACTTATTTTGGGTTAACATTATCAAGCATTATTACAAATTCAAAGTTTACAAAAGAATTTTAAAGTTCGTTACGTGGTTTTGACTAAGTCATGCGACAGTTGGAATACTCTTGTTGAGCTTCATTTGTAAGAGGTTTCTTCATGGTCATGAGGCACTATTTGTACATGCACCAAGCAATATTATTAACACAAAAAGCATTATTGGTACGAGCATAATCATGTGAGCAATTTTTTGTAATGTTTTATCATACTCTTTGAAGGCATCATAAGTTTGATTATTTTTAAAGGTCATTATCAACTGGGCTTTGTAAGTTTTGAATGCATGTGGAAATAAAGGATTGACACCGACAAAATGATGATGTTTTATTTTCCTTAAATGATTTCACATTTTTTTCAAAGAATAGGGAAAGGTAGCACCGCATTGAACAGTGTATGGAAGCTTGGAAGAGGAATGTGACTTCGCACAAAAAGTAGTTTCTTTGAGCAACTATGACAGTTATGTTTTGATGAGCAGCAAGTTCGGTATTATTGTCTCCTTAACCTGCATACTTTTTGGTTTACCAGGAAGAGGTAAAAGTCTATTTGTTCTTTAATTTTTATTGTTTCTAATCTCATGAAACCCAAGTTGGGTTTGTCCAAAAAGTTCTGGGTTAAGCTGTGATTATTTTCGCTTGAAATACTAGTCGGGTACTTGGTTGAGAAAAGATCTTTGCAAACCGTGCTTTGTGGGATTATGTTTTCAGTTTTAGCTACTCCTTAATCCCTACTTGGGTAAGTTAAGTTCTTACAATCCCAAGCAATGTTGTGTTAGCTATTCAGTTTATTGATAAGGGAAGTTGTATTTCAAGTATGCAGTTGAAGGAAGTTGGTTTTCAATTTAGAAATTATGCACATTATTTATGCTATGTTGAAGACATTAAAAAGGTTGAGTTGAATAGAAAGCAAGATAATTCTCTGTTGTTGATTAAAAAGATATGCCAGCAATTGTTGATTATATACTCTATTAAGAGTTATTCTTCAGTGATGTTGCATGTGTGTTGAAGAAGTAATTCATTTGATGGATTGTATAGTAATAGGGTAACCCCATGAAGTTATGTTTTTTCCTTTATTGGAAATTGGTCAGTAAGACCATAGAAAGTATGCGAGTGAGGCAGATGTTTGTATGCCAGTGAGGCAAATGTGTGTATGTCAGTGAGGTTGTTTTTGCTAGTGAGGCATTGTTTTATTGCCAATGAGGCATTTGAAATCTATCAGTGAGATAGTATTTCTAGTGAGGCATTGTAAACATAAAGTTTTCATATTAAGCCAATGAGGCATCATTTCTGGAGTGGTTTTTTATCCCTAGAGGGTTTTCCACTTGTCAAATTATTTGTCTTATGGTCTCAGTGTTTTGGTGTGATAATGTTTCATGATTGTGATGATCTTTGGTTTTCTTTAATATTTCTTATTTTAGTTCTTTAATGATTGCATTCAATTCATGAATGTATTTATCATTGAAATATTAAGAGCATAAATTATTCAATTCTCTTTCAAGGAAAAAGTTGAAATTTTTTCTAAGACACTGATTCACCCCCCCTCTCTATGTCTTCTTTACTCCAACAAGTGGTATCCGATCCAAACCCTTGATTTAACAAGCCTAATTGGCTTAAGGGTCCCTAGTATTGGAGTGTTGTGTCTGATATGGAAAAAAGTAGAAGGAATAGGAATAAGAATGAAAAATCATAGCCTTCAAAAGTAGAAATTCCTAAAGAAAATCCACATCCTATAGAAGAGAAGATGTCTAATATAGAACTTGATGAATTTTTGATGTACATGAATGATTCAGATATTGAAGGAGAAATTAATTTTGAGGCAGAACTTATTTTTGCTCTAGATGAGATTAATAGGCTTAAAAAGGTAAATAAAAAATTAGAGAAGCAATTCCAAGAAGAAAGGGAGGTTAAGGCTAAAACTCTTACAGATCTTAAAAATGCAGAAAAACTGGTTATAGACTGTAAGTATCAACTTGAAGAAGGAAACAAGATAAAGGAGGAGAATAATTTGCTAATAAAAAGACAAGAAGAATTAGAAAAAATAATAATTAGTCTGAAGTTAGAAGTCCAAGAGTATAAAAGGATAACAGATGTAGCAAATTCTGATTTGGAAGTTAAAAAGATTGAGTGTCAAAAACTGGAAGGAGAGGTAATTTCTCTAAGGAAAGATCTTGAAAGTATCAAGATTCAGAGAAATCAAAAGTTTGAACAAAGCACCAATAAGCTAAATGAGATGCTAAATAAGCAAAAGCATCACAAATACATTTTTGGATTAGGGTATGAAAAAGGAAAAATTTCAAGAGTTCAAGGTGAGTCTCAACACGAAATAGTATTTGCAACAAAATATGGATAGAGCTTCAAGGTTAAACAAGCACCAAGAAAGAAGATAGATCTGGATTATCATGCTACTGCTTCTGAGACAAAAACCAATGTTACTAATAGAAGACAACACAAAGGCACCAACAGAGTTGGAAGAAGAAACAATTGGTCCACAGGACTTTCATCTACCAGATAACATTATTCAATGAGGTATAACTATTCTAAGTTTCATGGTTATTGCTATGTTTGTCACACATATGATCATAGAGCTAATGATTGTGGTTTTAGATTGTCAAATATAAGAACTACAAAGTTGTATGTTTTAACTGCAATAAGGTTGGGCACATGAAAAGAGATTGTTGGTTGCTAAAAATACATCAAGGTTTGGATTTTTGTGGTTTGTCAAAAAGTAATCATGATTACCCTGCTGCTCATCATGTTATATGTTTTAGATGTAATAGTGTTGGGCATAAAGTACAACAGTGCAATTATAACAAAAGAATAGGTACTCTAAACAAGCAAAAGGAGCCTATGATGATTTGGAAAAGAAAGCAAGACTCTAATCAAGTGTGTGTTACACAAAAAGTTTCACTTACTGCATGAGATGCAGTATGAGGTGAGAGGGAGTAGGTTAGTGTTTTATACTTTAGCCCCCAGAGAAGAAAGAATACATGCTTGTGCATAGTGCACAAGAGAAATCACTAAGTGCATAAAGAGATCTATAAACTCAGGGAAGATAATTATTGTACTATCATTCAGATCCTTAGAGTAGACAAAGAGAATTGGTTATGCGTAAGATGTATAGGAAAGATCTTAGGTGTATAGTATAATGTACTTGGTATAGGTCATAATCACATTATGATTGTTCATACAATGACTAGGAAGATTCCATAGATTTTAGCATGTCAAATTGTTGGCAGGTTACCTTTGTTGTAGAGGTGTACAAGAATACATACAGGGTTATTTATGCTACAGAGGGATCACATGCAACATTAGAGACATTGGCTCTTTCAAGGAACTGTCATATAGATTTTAGAATGCAGAATTACAAAAGGCCTTCCACCATCACAAGAGGATTGTCGTGAAAATAAATAGGAGCATAAAATCCCAATACAAACTATGTAGAATCCAAGCACTGAAAGGTAGATGTGAGACATTCACCTACATCAATAGGTATGTGTAAAGTTCTTATTATGACAATGCATAAAATGTATTGGGGAAGCATGATAATATAATCACAATAATGAATGCCATAAGGAACTATAGTATGACTTACAAATAGACAAGGGCACACCTAGAAAATATAGAAAAAGACAATCACTCTTTGTTGCATGAGTAAAAGGTTTCAAGAGATTATTCATAAAGCATAAGGTAGAAGAACTTGAATAATAAGTCCTGTAAGTATCAAAGAAGGATACTTTCAAGCAGTCTAGGAGAGAAAATGCTTCATCCATTGCAATAAATGAAACATTGTTTATGATTTTGTATCTTCAAAAAGGAAAAGGCTACAGTATATTTGGAGACCAATCAGTATAAAAGTTTGGTTGAGGAAAAGATTGTCTATGTTTGAGAATCCTCCGTATTCTTTGAAGAAGTTATCTACATGAAAGACAATGCTCTAAAGTATGAAGGCACTTATTGCTGACAGGCAAGAGTATTTTTTATAATATCTTTCCAGGGTTACAATGCTTTAACACAATAGCTTTGATTTACATATTAGACAATGCTTTTACAAGTTTGATGATAGTACAATAAGTAGTACAAGTTTTTTATCATGTTTCAAAGTTGAGGAGAAGGAGCTTTGATGTTTTTGACAGTGCTTTGGGTACTACAACTTACATGGTCCCATAATCTTTGATGAACTAACAAGTGGTTATGTTTTGCTTTATGATTTATGATAATCTTGTCCTTGACTATTTGTTAGAAGTTGCTTGGACATTTGTTAGTGATGATGTTTTAGATAGGGCTTTATCCAAGGGGTAGAAAATACTTGCAACATTGTTCTTTTTTAGAAACAAGGTGGCAGTGGTACTATAGTTGGTAGGATCTTTATAGAATAGTGACATGTCTTGTAGTTCAGTAGTCTTCATTGTCTTTTATGACACAATGCTCTTCATGTTTTGCATGACTATCTTACACAACTTTCAGGATTAATGCATCTGCATGTTTTTCATGATATTCGTGATGTTTGTGGAATTTGACAATATGAAAGTAAGCACTACAATGGCATTTCAAATCTAACATTAGAGTGGTATGGTGTAGTGGTTATCTTGGAGGTACATGAAGTTATATGATAGTGTTTGAAGATGTGACAGTGGTATTGTATAGTGTGATGACAGTTTTAGGTTGATAGTGGTAGCTTTCTTGGTAATAACATAAAGTAATGAAGTGCATGGAAGGTTTTGCAACTTGCATGACAGGTACTCGAATAGGTTTGAAGTCTTTGCTTCATCTTATGTATTTAGTAAGGGGGAGCATGTGGTTTGTTGACTTACTTCTTCCAAGGCTTTTCATATTTTCATGTTACAAGGTTTAACAACCATCAATACATTGATAAGTACTTGGTTGATACTAACATATATTTCAGTGATATCACTTTGCAACATTTGGTCTTTCTGATTTGTTTGATCATAGATGGTATTGGCACATCTCCTTTACATGACTACTTGAATGGTATCTTGGTTACCATCTTTCCTTCATTGTTGTAGTTAACATGGCATGTGATATGTGCTTCTCATCATTTGACAGTGCACAAAATGCTCATCATTGTTCAAATTTTATGCATTCTTGCTATGTGTTTTGCTATGAGGTCTTAATATTGCATTGATGGGAAAATTTTACAAGGTTGATAAGTAGGTGGCTCAAATTTCCATACTTGTTGTGAAATATTGATAGGGTATTGATGTGTTACTCTTTTCTCAATAACAGTTGCATAAAATTCTTGCAAGGATAGTGAGTGATAATTCTTGATTGCCTGAAAGTGACATAACAAAAAAATTGTACACAGTGTTGGCCTTATATTGTCTTTTGCAGTGGGTTTCCACTTTGACAGTGGTGTTGAAGCATGTGTTGAAAATCACTTGGATAGTGTTTAATTGGTGATATGACATTTGAAGACCATTGTATTTTTTTTGTGTGTGGGGACAATGAATGAAAATGAATGATGTACAATGATAGCTTGATGAGCAGTGATAACATGAAGTTATCTTTCTTGAACACATTTCTTTGTATGGCCATGGCTTTGTTATTACTTGGATGAGTTTTTTGAAATTTAACTTTCCTAATATTTTGAGTTCTTTTGTTTTGCCTGAGGTCTTTGTTTGTCAATGAATTAAGGACAATGCATGGAAAAGAAGATTTAGATTAGTTTTGGTTGATCGTAATGTTTAAAATGAAAGTGAAAATGGGTGGGCTTCTTTGTAGGTGATTACACATACGGTGGTGTTTCTCATGACAATTTCATTCTTTATAGTCATTGCTACCAAAAAGAGGAAATGGGTGTTATTTTTTCATCAGGACAAAGGGAGTTTGATGACTCTCATGGTATTGTTGGCCTTGCTGCCAAAGACACTATTGTGTTTTAATCCTTGCTACCAAAGACACTATGTTTGAGTTCTTCTTGGCATTGTAAGTTGATCTTGGTGGTATGGACAGGCACATTGATAACCATATGGCATTGATTGTTTGAGATATATCCTTGGCATATAGATTTCTGGCAAAGTGAATATGTTGCAATTTTGTTACTATTGGTTGGCTTTATGATATTTGTTGTATCAAGTGATAGTGTTGTATCATTTGATAATGCAAGGCATATTGCTTTCTCTGTTGCCATCTTGTTACAATTGGCACTAATGTAGTTTTTATGGCAAAATAAAAGGAGTGTTTTATTGGTTTTAAATGCTAGGCTTTTAGCCATAGCAATTCTTTATAAGGCATAAAAGGGGAGCACTTCACATTTCATACATTTCATATTCACAACATTATGGAGGACCTTCCTAGAGACCATGGGTTTCATAAATCTTAAATCATTTACATAGTGGTCATGGGTATTTGCAAGGTAATCATAATGTTTTGTTATCGGTAGCAAAGATGTTTCAAAAGGAGACAACAATATTGGAAAGGTAGTGGCAAAGGTATCAACACATGTTTTTTATCACATGGAAAATAAGATTAGGGTTCGATGGAAAGCAGGTTTAACACATGTGAAAACACGAATTATTGTGTTGGTTATCATTGAGGTGAAAATGCACGAGGAGTTAGGGTTTGCAATCAATGATGGTGTTTTTTTTTTTGGACAAGACATTGCTTGACTATTTTTTTTAGTAAAGAAGAGATGGTTTTTCAGGCTGCATTTCGGGTAATATTCTCTAGTTTTTTTATTTTTATTTTTTTTGGCTAACAGGTAGTTATTTATTTGATCAAATCTTGCAGAGGAAAATGATGGTTGTTAATGGCTGTGTTAAGATTTATGGTATCTTTGATTAAACATCTTTAAACAAATATGTTTAGCAGTTTGCTAGAGTTTTTCTTGAGCATTGTACTTGCATTCGTTAAGGAAAAGGGATATTTGTTTCCTGTGACTAATGTTTCCTAAATTGTCGAAACCCTTGTTCATTCAGTTTATTGTTAAGGAAATTGTATTTAGGATATCTTATGTAATTCCCATCTTGCAAACCCCAAAGAACAAATTATTTGCAACCAATATATATATATATATATATATATATATATATATATATATATATATATATATATATATATATATATATATATATATATATATATATATATTACAAGATGAAGCATGCAATTAAACATTAAAACATATTCACATTGCACATTACATTATCACACCTAGGTCTTTGGGGCACGCAAGGTTACATCACAAAACAACTATTAACAAAAAGTAAAAGATAATACTAAACAACTTATCCAATAACATTACAATAACCATTTATAAAAGTACATCCATGAACCAAGAGTGAAAGTATCATTATTACATCACATGTTACAAACATAATGAATCTCATACAATAATGTTTCCAAAGGTTTCTAAATAATACATCATCATTTAACATTACATTACATGTTCTCAATAATGAGTTACAATAAATCTCCCATACAAGTGGGATAATACATAGTACAATAACATCTAAATTACAAAGTGAACAACTGGTACACTCCAATTGAAGAATGTTGAGAAGAAGATCATTGATGGGGAACCCAACGGGTGCAAAGCATGTTCCACCCGACCATGTGGGTTATAAATAACCCACCCCCCGTGCTCAGAGGTGACAAGGAAGTA
>VDFB02173632.1:0-22974 GCA_007258455.2 Sequoia sempervirens
AGGCTTTATCTTTATCTTATCGAGCCATCTTGTTGCTCAAGATAAGATTAGGTTTTCACATCTTTGCTTTTATAAAGCAAATTATCTCTTGTAATTATTGAATTTTGAATATATCAATTTGCACATCTTCTTGCAAATCTTTTCCTTTTTTATTTCTCTCTTCTATGGAAGGCTCCATATGGTTTGGTAAAATCTGATCAACTGACCATATTATAGCGTCGATCATATGATATGCCCCTCGAGCCAAAATGATTGTAGAACATCTCGGCAACCTTGCATGAACTCTGGAGAATGTGTGCAATCATCACTAATATAAAAGTGATACTCCCTCAATACCTTCCCTTCGTCCTCTATACTTTTAGCTACATGTATTAATGCTATGTGCACAAATATCGAAACCTGTGTGGAGTTGTAATACTATGACTACACCTCACACCGCTCCTCAGAGTGTAGTTCTCTGCGAATTCAACCACTGATACTATGCTACCAAGTGGAAAGGTGTCCTTGCATAGCTTGAATTGTGTGTCCAGCCATCAGGCTCTATGGGTATGCCTTGCATACTCATACACTAGATTCTCATGAAACATGGACATGAACTAATACACTGGAATCTTCTGAATAACCAACTCACACTTTTTTGCTTCAGACCCATCTTTTGTAGCATATGCCACTATTTTATACTTCCCGAACTCTACTAGTTTTTTTCCCACCTCATATGTGCTTTCTATATGTTGACATACTAGCATTCATTGCAAGCCACCACAATGCTTGCATGAACCATCTAAGCATGTTGTCCTATAGAATATTTGGCCATCCTCTATTTCACATAAAAATTTTGATAAGAACTTTCTTGAAGATTTTGGTGGGGCTTCTATGCCACAATCCTGCAAAACATGGTTAGTATGCAAATGTAAACATATAGAATGGTAAACATCATGATGGTTAGAGAATTCAATATGTAGTTTACAGCAACAAGTAGTGTGTGTGTGTGAGTTATCTTGACATAAAAAGGTTTAATCATTTCAAAAAATCTTTGAGAAATACTAATTTGAGGATAAGAATTTTGAAATTTATGAAAAAATTGGGTTTGAGTCGTATCCAAAAAATGCTTTGGATGCGGCTCACGGTTTTGACTACTGATTCTCCTTCTTATGACATCCCTTTGATTTAGAGATGGCCTTGTATTATTCTTCCAATAATCTTCAATTAGTGTTTTCAATGCTTCAACAACTTTTTTATCTTTGTGTGGCAGTCTCCTCGAGAATGCCCATAATTCATTTGAATCGGTGCCCTCAATTCTTTGCCGCCTTTGAATGGCGTTTGATAAAGTTTTTCTACTAATTCCCATTTGTTCACTTTTCTTTTTAATGAGGCAAGATCTCTTTGTTTGATAGCTTACGAAAGTCGATGTAGTGACACGTCAGGTGACATTACTATCCTTTGAGCATGAGGTCTTACCCACACTATCATAAGCATCCATTAGATTCCTCACAATAGTGTTTTCACTTGATGCATTCGATGTTCTCAACCCAAGAGTCTTCATGATGTTTCTGTACTTTAAACCCCACATCATTTGAACAAATAGTTGACATCTTACTGTCTCATTTAGCCTTTCAAAGAACATTTGCCAAATCTTATCAACATATCTTCTACAAGTGCATTCTGGAATCTTACCTTCCATGTGCTACAAAATATCCTCATCAATATTAATCAAAAACTTTGGCTTTCTACGCAAAATTCTAGGTGGTGTTCTCTTAGGTACATACATCTCAACATTAGCAATTTCATCAATATTTAATTGAGGTGGGCTAGATTGCATACCTTTGATCGAGGGTGGAATAGAAGACATACCTTGAGGTTCACATGGGGATGATGGCATATCTTGTTCCTCAACTCCAAGTGATGATGTACTCTCAACTTTAGATGTGGTGGATGGTGTCCAACCATACTCACTTGTGGTAGATGGTGTCCCTCCATATTCGCTTGTGCTTAATGGTGTCCCTTTGTATTCACTTGCGGTAGATGGTGTGTCTCCAACTATGGTATCTGCATCTCCCCTAGCACAACTCTTTCGCATTCGTGCCCTTTGTGCTGCCAATTTATTTTCTCTTTTTTACAGTTGAGGTTCCTCTTCAACTAGCTCGTTTTCATCAATCATTCCCAATTTCTGCTTTTCATGAAATTCCCTCATCCATTTTTTCTCTTTATCTTTGATGTCTTGGAGATGATCATCTATTAGTTTTTTCCTTTTAACAGTTCATTTCTTTAGCATGACGAATACTTTTACCTGTGCAAAAAGTGCTAAGTTGTCAAATTAACTAATTGAAAGCTTTGGAAGCATACACAAAGAAAGTCAATGAAAGCTGGTTTGTATAACTATTTGACAAAATAACTCAATGATAGCTTTGGAAGCATACACAAAGAAAGTCAATTGTTAAATTTAACAAAATGCCTCAAAAAGATGTGGTTTAAAAATGTAATAGGAAATTGTATCGAATTGTGTGATTTAAAATGGCCATTGACAGCATAAGGTTGTAACATGACAAACTGGTGCAGGAGCATCTAGGTCATGAAATTCCTTCAAAAGGATAATTTTTTCAATTTGTAATGTTCAAGTAAATATGATGAGTGAAGGTCATTAAATGATGAATTTCAATGTATTTGCACCATGAAATAGGTCACTAGGTGATATTATTGAAAAGTTGCTTTTTATAACAAAAGTTGTCAATTATTGTAAAAATGTAAAATTGCACAAAAGCAGGAAGGTGAAGAGTCTTTTTTGTGGAAGGGCAAGGATGGGTTGATGAAGATGAAGAGGCAGCTATTTCAACTGATTTAGACACCTTTAAAAAGAATTGTAAGCTCGAGAAAGGAAGATCTTCTATCCCAAAAATCCATAAAAATTAATAAAAAAACCTCTGCTCAGTTATTTTGGAAACCTTTTCTATTCTTGTTTTCAGGTTGCATGGTGATTCAAGCATGTTCTAAGATTTGATTCTTTTCAGGGAAAGAGACTTCTTTCATTCTTGAAAGTTGTAGGAATTGTAATTCAAATAATCAATCTAATTTGAACTTAGTTTCCTAAGTCTCGGTCTGTGGTTTCCTTAGAATTGTTTAGAGAGTCTAAAAAGTGATTCTTAGCCATTCCACCGATGTAGGGCTAGTAGGTCGGTGGAATGGATCATATTTAGTGTCTTTTCAATGTGAAGATGTGTGTGGTAGGGGTAAATAGAAATAAGAAGTCGGGATACTGTTGCATGAACAAAATTCTGAATTTTCTCATTCAAAAAAATGGTGTTTTCAAGTAGGGTTTGAGGAAACACCATGTAGAGGAGCTTAGAAATGATTTCAAAATAATTTGCAGACATAATGAAGCATGTTTCAATTGTTGGGCAGAGTAGTAGAGGTTTTGCAAATGTTTCATTAAAGAAACCCTCATGGTTGGTGTGTTTTCACCCTATAATCAAATGTTTACTGATTTTGTGTATTGATGGGTGTTTCCCATATTGAAACTTGTTTATTTGTGAGTTTCTACACATGGCCTAAAACTGTTTGCAGGTTTGGTGGATTAGTGAGTAGTTCTATGATGACTTGCTTTGATATATTGACCTATTTAAGGGCTTTTACCAATAGACAACATGTTGGTTCTACTCTATTTTGTGAAATAAGTGTATAAACTTTTATAGTATGTTGAAAAGGATCAAAATAGGCCTAAGAATCTGTATTGGGATTGTGTAAATGCATTATGATAGAAAAGGAATCACCTGATTAGATGGAATGTTGGCCTCCTAGAGATATTTGGCATTGTTTGCTAAAAATAGAGAATATGTAGAAACAACAAAAGGAATGTTGTTAAGTGCTTGGGAGCAGTCGCATTTGTGATGCCACATTTGTGTCTATGCTTGGTAATGTTTTGAAGGTAGATTGTGAAAGATTTGATGATTTGGGCATATGTTTCCAATATATGGTAATGGTTTCTTGAATGCAAAGTAGTCAAAGTGTGTCTATACTGATATATTAGAATATTACAATCCAAACATGATGAAATTGGTATCTTAAAGGTTTGGTGACAGTGTTAAACTAATGCTGCTTGTTGTTGTTACAAATGGTGTTTAAGTGAAGATAGGATGATGGATGTGTTGATTTCAGCAAAGATATCTTAAATGGTTGGGATGATGTTTGATTGCAGGTCTAAGGAACAGAGGTGTTTGATTGTTTTTTCCTTAAAGGGGTAAGTTGAGTTGATGAGTGATTGTTGTATTTTTTATGACAAGAACAAAGTTCAAAGTTGATTTTGAAAATGGTTTACTATATGGAGATGGTGAATTTGCTACTAGTAGCCTTATAACTTGAAATGAAATAAATTGATTTTGGTTGAATGAAAAGTAGTTTTGGATGAATTTGACAAAGTTTGTATAAATTGATCTTTTACTCTTTATTGATTTGGGAAGGAAGTTCCCTAAAGAAATGATGTTGTTGAGTGGCTTGGCAATCTGATATTGCATCACAAACAAACAATTTGATCAACATGGAATAAGTTAAACAACAAAAATGAAAGCAAGCCATAATAGAATGAAAGAAAATGTACAAAGATTTCACATACCTAAAAAAGAAAAGTTTCAAATAGAGGAGTTCTACCCAATTATGCAGCCTTTGCTTCTTCCTTCCTCAAACTCCTCAAAAATTTGACTTCTTCAAAAGCTTGTTCCCCTCCAAATTTTAATTGTATATCAATTATCACTATAATTCAAACTTGAATTGATATTATATTCCTCTCAATGTGAAAACTCTGCTATTTCATGCAAAGGTGACGGAATCTCAAAATCATGCATGCACACTTCACTCTGTATACGCATAAAAATGGTCATGTATATAATCTTGGCAATTAATTAAATATTTATTATTTAATTAATTTTCTAAAGTCCTCTACATATGATTAAATTTAATTAATTTAATTATATTGTTCATTCATCTTATTTCTCTTCCATAATTAAATAAATTTATTTTATTTAATTATTTTCATATGTCCTCTTAATTAATTAAATAAATACATTCTATTTATTTAAATTAATTATCACTATTTGAATTTAAATTAAATCTTTTGATTTAATTAAGTTTAAATATTTCCCCTTTCTTCTATTTTAATTCTTCTTCTAATTAATTAAATGTTTCATTTAATTAATTTCATAAAAGTGATTTAATTAAATAAATTTTATTTAATTAAAAATATCTTATGTTTTCTTTCCAATCCAAAATTAGGTATTTTAACCTAATTGTGCAATCTTCTCATATCATAATTAAATATTTTATTTAATTATGAGATATTCTGCTTTTTTCAATAAAACATGATTAAAGCTCTTTTCTTATCACAAACTTTCTTTTGCTTTTAAAAGCTTAATTAAATATTTTTATTTAATTAAGAAAAGCTGAATGTCCTCCACCAATAAATAATTGAATTTTTAAATTCATTTATTTATCAGCTTTTAATCTTTCTTTTTTCTTATCTTCTCTTCTTTTTCCTCTTTCATAATAAAATAGAAAAATCTGTTTCTAGGGTTCTTCTATCTTCTCCTTCAATTTCATCTATCTTCAGCCGTTTGATCTGCCAGGAATTATCACAACCGTCAATCGAGACAGCCAATCAGAATCATTCAGAAAGTCCTATAAATACCTGTGTGAATCCAAACATTGGTAATAGGAAATTAAGTAGAGTTTATGCATTTAATTCATTTAGTATTCATTTATCATAGCATCATGTTTATTTCAAGTTTCTTAGCTAAAATCATTATCATAGCTTAATCATGCATTCATATCATAGCAAAATCTCGTTCTTTAGGAAGACAGTTTGTTGAGCCTAGCCACTAATCTGAGAACACAAGGCTGGAATCTACAAAAACACTAAAGATAGAGGACAATAGGACGACAACGGAAACAGGATACTGAGTTTGCACTTCTCTATTCCTTTTATATTTCTGTTTTTGTTATAATGTTCTATTGGTGTGTTTGAACTGGTTCTAATTCGTTTATGCACTTAATTTTCACACACACATTAAATGGCGCCCACCGTGGGGCCTATGCCCCGATTTTAGACTTCTTTCTTGCAGGTTTTTCTTGCAGGTTTGCTTACAGGGTTTCTGGCATTCAGCAGCGCGTTTTGGAAGATTCAGAAAATTTTCTTTTGCAGGTATTTCAGCGCATCTAGGCTCTGTTTCGACGCATCTGGTCATTTCTGCGGTGCATCTGGGAAACAGAGTGGCACATCCGTCATTTTTTGTAGCGCATTTAGTATTGTAGTTAGCGCATTTAGGACATACTTTAGCGCATTTAAAGTTGCATCAGAAAATTAAAAAAAAAATCTCTGCATTTAGAATAGCGCATATAGTTTCTATTTTCGCGCATCTGGGTAACAGAGAAGCGCATTTGTTTTCTGTTTTAGCACATTTATGTAACATAGTTGCGCTTCTGGTCTCTGTTTCTGCGCATTCGGGAGACAGAGCTTCACATCTGGAATTGTAACTGAAATTCTAAGTCTGACGCCTTCCGCAGACAGAATTTCTTTCATTTTTATGTTGGGCTTAAAATGAATCAATCTAGGGTAGCCACCACACCTTTTATCATGCAGATAAAATGAACCCCATGTCTGTTGTGAAGCACCATCTTCACTTAGATTAAATCATATTTGATTTTGGTGCACATAAAATGAATCTATCTACTCTTATTGACTGTGCTTGAAAGTGGTAGGTGATTATGCTCTCACCCTGTGCAAACTAGGTGATCAGAAAACCAGACCCACTTTTTCCTGTGTAACCCTGATTTGATAATCGAAGTATCCTCTCCCCTTGCGCACTTGTGTGATCCTGGGTGCAAGAGAAACGATTATTGACTCTAGAAATTGGGCCTTCCTTAAGGGAAAAAGTACTCACCTTAAGGGCGACTCAAACCGAACGAGCTAAAGCCAAGCTACCCCGACCGGGTATATAAATGTAAATCTTAAGGGAAACCTAAGGTTGCTTTGGGATGTGTCATACTGACGGAGTTGTACTTCCCTAAACCCTGTTGAGCTTAACCTCTTTCGGGGCCGGAGTGCCACCTTAATGGTGATTAATCTCTGCCCCATGTATGGCCACCGAATCCGGGTCCCGAACTAAATACCATTGTTTAGAAAGCCAAAAACCTTCTATTTGCTAGTCCAGCACCGGTCGGTGTGAAGCCTTCCACACTTTCGCAGTCAATAGTAGAGGTGATCAGCTCGCCATGGGAGTTTCATGGGGGTTGGAAGCTTGGTTGGCCTGAGAAGAGAGTGCACTGTAAGGGGGAGCCCGCAGCCAAGCTTCTGGATTCACACGCTACTGATATGCGGTTGGGGAAACCCACGTGGAGTCTAGCGGATATTGTCCTGGCCTAACCTAGGTTGTGCTTGTCTTATTCTGTGCTTGGTTACGAATCAACTTAAATCAGACTGTTTGCTGTTCTTTCAAAACATTAATTCAGATAAAGGATCATCCAAGAACAAACATGACAAATTTCAGCTGAAAACTGGTCAAAACTGTCCTAGAAAAACTATTTTAGCGCATCTAGGGGAAAACTGCAGCGCATTTAAGCTCTGTTCTAGCGCATCTGTGTTCTGTTTCGGCACATTTAGGATTTTCTGCTGCACATCGGTGCTCTGTTTCTGCGCATCTGAGATTTTCTGAAGCACATTTGACTATTTCGCCATCACATTTGACTTTTTCTGTAGCACATTTGGGAAACAGAGTAGCGCTTTTAGGTTTTTGTCACAGACCCGACTTTCTAAGATTTTACTCCCATGTTAAGAAAGTGGAAATCAACCAAGTTCACCAAGAAATCAATTTTCAATGGGATCAAGAAGCCCAAAACAAATTTAAGTTACAAGAAGACTTTAGATCACAGAGAATTCCTGTATAAGAGTCGAGACGTCTTGCTCCATTATCGCACATTCCTCCATAGATACCAAGACTACATTAGGGGATTCACTGATGATTATGCTGTAGAACCTTTGGCTACCCAAGCTTATTATCAAATATTAGCATTATCTCAACGTCATAATTTGAATCAACCTCTTAAGTTTGAGAACGTACCACAACCTTCAATTGAATATTCAACGCGTCCCAATCAGATCCTTCAGTGACCCTCGATCATATTCAAGGATTTCTTACATATGCCTGTTTTTACGAGATCTCAACACAACAAAGCAGGAGAAACACCTCAAGAAGAGGGTGAACGAGATAGTCCTCTTTTTAGTGTAAGTCGCAATCCCCTTTTCAGTAACAACAATATGGCTGACAGAGAGGAAAGTTTGATACTTAAGAACAAAAACATGAACAAAACTCCTATAGGTAGTGATGATGAACAAGACGACGAACTTGAACTTAGAGAGGCAGAACAAAATCCCAAGTTTCTTAAAGCCCTTGAAAAGATTATACAACGTGACAAAGAGAAATACTTTCTTTTTCTAGCAGATCAAGGAGCTAAATTGCCTAAAGACTTTGATACTGAGAAATTAAAAACCACCGAGGAAGAGCCATCCCTATCTGAATACGCCTCCTTCAAAAAAGAGTTCAGAGAAATGCAGGGAGAAATCAAAGAGTTACGAGGAGGAACTGCAACCAAGAAGTACACTTTGGATGACATATGTCCTTATCCTTTTGATAGAAGTCTCAACATGATTCCATTTCCTAAACACTGTGAAATCCCCAAATTTGATCGTTATAATGGAAAATCAGACCCAGTTGACCATGTTAGAGACTTTCGAAACATGACATTGGAATTTGCCCACGAAGATACATATTTATTGTGATTATTTCCTCGAAGCCTTGGAGTCAACTCTATGGAATGGTTATCTAAGATTACACCTCCTATTCGAACATTTGAGGAATTGATGAATTTGTTCATAAAACAATACTCCTACAATGTTCAACACCAGATCACCATGATTGATCTTTGCAAAGTTACGCAAAAACCTGGGGAATCTTTCACTACCTTTCTTCAAAGATGGAGGAGAATGTTCGCTAGGTACCCCCGTCATGTCCCTGAAAAGGAGAAAATGGTTACTTTCATCAATAGCCTCAACTCAGAAATGAGTTATCGTTTAAATCTACACTGTCCACCTTCCTTTGAGAAATTGATTGAGGATGCCATCACCATCGAAAGTGCTTTGGTCAAAAGAGGGACCATAAAACTTGATAGGGACAACCCTGCCTTATCTAACCATTACAACAATCAGGACAAGTCTAAGTTTTGGACCCGCAACAAGAATGTTGTAAACGATGGTGTTGTAGATGCAAATCATATCACGACTAAGCCATTTACCATGAACACTCCTCGTAACCATGTCAATTCAGTCGCAAATCAAGGAAACAATCATACCCCTCCAACGAACTATAATCAAGGGACTGCCAACAACCAAAACTACTGGAACAACAACAACAACAACAACAACACTTCAGGGAATACCTCAAACAGGAAACCACAACGCTTTCCATTCTTCTCCAATAAAAGAATTTTTACTCCACTAGGACAATCCTTAGAATCGGCTTTCAAAGAGGTCATGGCAAAGAACGTCCTTATGTTACCCCCACAACGCAATTACGAACCTAATGTAAAACCTCCATCGTGGAACGAAGCCTATTTTTGCGACTACCATAGGTGCAGAGGTCATCATACAAACAACTGTCAAGGTTTGAAACATGATATTCAAGATCTCATTGACAAGGGCATTATCACAGTAGAAGGACAGCAAAAATCCAACGAAGATCACCAAGCATTTCGAAATCCTCTACCAAATTATCAAAAGGGAGAATCTTCTGACAAAACTGTGAACCAAATTGATGATAATGTAATCCGTCACCTCTATACGGACGATGAGCGAGTCAACGTCATAAAAATCAAAGAGAAAGTAGACAATGGACAAGTAAATGTCACAACAAGAGCACAAGCTAAGGTTGTTTTGAAAGGTACCTCTTCAAAATCCAATGAGACCTCTCCTCAACACCAATACGACTTAGTTAACCAACTTCGAAAAACTCCAGCTCAAATCTCCATTTTCGAACTTCTGAAGATTTCCCCTGCACATAGGGAAATTTTAGATAAAACCCTCGTTGAAACGACTGTATCTACGGATTTGGATGTGAATCGATTTCAAACCATGGTAGGACATTTGTCCTCCCCCACATGCCTTTCATTCTCAGACAAAGATGATGTTTCCCTAACTCATCCCCACAATTCATCATTATACTTAGAGGTCATGATCCACAAATTCCGTGTCAAACGTGTTCTAATAGATGGAGGGGCTGGTCTAAATATATGTACTTTGAAGGTGATTCAAGCATTAGGATTTGCCGAAGACTCCATTGATCCTAGAAGGAAGATTACCATTAAAGCCTATGACGATGAGGAGAGAACGTCTAAAGGTCTAATCATGCTACCAATCAGAGTGGGACCTGTTATCAAAAATACCTTTTGCCAAGTTTTAGAGCGAGATCTTGCATACAATATCTTGTTGGGTCGTCCTTGGATCCATGAGATGCAAGCTGTTCCGTCCACTTACCACCAATGTCTTAAGTTTCCGTATGATGGACAGGAAATCACTATACCAGCTGATAACTCAAACGCCCAAACTTGTGCCAATGTCAAAGCTCATCAAGATACTTTGGTTCCGAATAATCGAGAAGCACTTGCTGATGCTTCTTCTCAACATGCTACACACGTCAGTCAGTTAACTAAAAGCTTTGACAAGAAACTACAGTTCAAGGAAAGTGGAGTTGGGGAATATTCCCTTTGTCTTGCTAATCTACCTACATCTCCTCGATCACATGGAAAACCTTCTATTACACCACAACAGATATCAGCAGCATCAACATCAGCACAGGTACAAACAGAGCCCACTACCAAGTTCAATGGACAATTTATCAAAGAAAAATTTCCCATGGGAGATCCTGAGGACACAGCAATTCTAGATTGGCTCTATAAAGATGAAGAGGACGCAATTCTAAACGTCACCTTACCAACAGAACAATATGGGAAAGGATATTCTATCATGCAAAAGATGGGATATGATAATGGTCCTCTTGGAAAGAGAAAAGAAGGCGTAGTTGAGCCTATCCATCTTCCAGGACTTGCGGCATATGATAAAACTGGAATAGGCTATGAGGCTACCCAATCTAAACAATCCCAAGGTAATGTTTTTACACTGCAAGAAGGTTCCGATAAGAATGAAACATGTTTGGTATCAGTCCTGAATTACATTGAAAATAACTCTGACACAGATTCTGCTGAATATGAATGGGATACCATCCATGATAACAAATTTTGGAGAGACAAAGAGGTAGATGTCATACATAAGTATACGCCCGCTTTAATCAAAGGAGAAGGTTCAGGATCCCAACCACAAGAATCTGAACCACAAAGCAACTATGAGTCTAGTGATACTGAGTCAGATTTTAATGAACAAGATTATCAGGAGAATAGTCCCATCATTGACCTATCTCATACCTCGGATCCTACCGATAACTCTGTCTTGACCCTAACCATCGCCAATTTTACACAACCGGACGACGTCCTACCATTAATCCATCCTGATCTCATTGACTGGGATCTTACCGAACCTATGGATATACCTATTTTTCCAAACGACGAAGCTATCATAAACTTCCTTTCCGCCGATGATGTAAATAATTGTTCCACTAGCGATTTTCGGTATGAAGTCTTTAATCAGGAGAGTGTCAAGTCTCCTAGCTGCAAAAATGAAAATAAAGATAAATGGTCTAGTGGTGAAAACCAGAATCTGGCAGTACTAGATCAAGCAAAAGACAAAATAAAGAGCGTATCAGATGGTGAAAACCTTTTTGAGGCACCATCTGATGGGACTCTTGACACTCTCCCAGAGCACTATCATGAGCGATCATCCATCTTGACTGAGCCTACAAAGGAAATCAACGTCGCAACTACAGATAATCCAAGGATCCTACAGGTAGCTGAATCAATGACAGCTAAAGAAATCCCAGAGTTCATGAATTTTCTCAAGGAAAATCAAGTCAATTTTGCATGGTCATATGCAGATATGCCCGGCCTTGATCCTAATCTCATTATGCATCATTTATCTATCAAATCAGGAGCCAAACCAGTAAAACAAAAACTCAGAAAGATGAATCCTCATATTGCACTATTGGTTAAAGAAGAACTCAAGAAGCTCCTCGATGCAGGTTTTATAAGATCAATTGACTATGCCGAATGGATTTCCAATATTGTACCAGTAGCAAAACCAGACAAACGTGTAAGAGTATGCACTGATTTCAGAGATCTTAACAAAGCTTGCCTAAAGGATGACTTTCCGCTTCCAAGTATCAACACTATAGTTGATCTAACAGCAGGCCATGCCATGTACTCATTAATGGATGGTTTCTCGGGTTACAACCAAATCAAGATTGCACCAGAAGACCAAGAGAAAACAGCTTTCACTTGTCCGTGGGGAACATATTGTTGGAATGTCATGCCTTTCGGCTTGAAAAATGCTGGAGCTACTTATCAAAGAGCTATGACTACGATCTTTCACGACATGATGCACACATTCATGGAAGATCATGTAGATGACATATTGGCAAAATCACACACCAGACAAGGACACTTGGAGATACTATCTAAAATATTTACCAGATTGGAGAAATTCAAAGTTCGTTTAAACCCTAAGAAATGTGTTTTTGGGGTCACATCTGGAAAACTGTTAGGATATATTGTTTCAGAAAAGGGAATTGAAGTAGATCCTGCTAAAGTTCGCGCAATCATGGAGATGCCTCCCCCAAAGAATAGTAGTCAGTTGAGATCCTTACAAGGGCGACTCCAGTCTATCCATAGATTCATTGCACAATTGGCTGACAAAAGTCTACCATTCACACATCTCCTACATAAGAATGTTCCTTTTAGATGGGATGATAAATGTGAAATGGCATTTCAACAAATCAAGCAGTATCTAATGAATCCACCAGTTCTTGTACCACCAAATCCAGACAAACCATTGATTCTGTATATTGCTGCAACCGAGACATCTTTGGGAGCATTATTAGCACAAGAAGACCATGAAGGGAAAGAACGGGCAATTTATTACATTAGCAGAACATTGACAAGTCATGAGCTTAGTTACACTTTCATTGAGAAGGCTTGTTTGGCAGTCGTCTTTGCTTCACAGAAATTCTGACATTACATGCTAACTCATACAATTAAGCTTGTTTCCAAAATTGATCCACTCAAGTATCTACTAAGTAAAGCATCACTAACAAGAAGGTTAGCAAAATGGATCATGATTTTGAGTGAGTTCGACATCCACTATGTTGATCGCAAAGCAATCAAAGGACAAGTTATCGCGGATCAACTAGCAGACGCTCCTCTCCAAACAGAGCACCCTTTACACATTGAATTTCCAGATGCTGATGTCTTCACAGTAGACTTTAAGCAGCCATGGTCCTTATACTTTGATGGTTCTTTTACTCAACATGGCTCGGGGGCAGGCATTCTCTTCGTCACCCCTCAAGGGCATACCATTCCTAGGTCCTATAGGTTAATGTTTCCATGCACCAATAACATAGCCGAATATGAAGCACTGATCACTGGACTGAAAACAGCATTGGAATGGAGGATTACCGAGCTACAAGTTTATGGTGACTCACAACTAGTCATTAATCAAATCAATGATGACTATCAGACTAAAGATGACAAGTTGTTACCATACAAGAAGATGATTGATGACTTCAAGAAGTATTTTGTGGACATTCAGTTCACACAAATTCTGAGGATTGACAACAAAGCGGCCGACGCTATGGCTACGATCGCCTCATTGATACAACTCCCAGACAAACAGACTCGCTATGAATTTCTGGTGGAACAATTATTTACACCTGCCTATGACACACCTGAAAGCCAAATTATCTGCCACCTAGTAGGATCTGATTCACCCTGGTATGGCAAGATTTATGCATACCTAAAAGATGATATATTACCACCTGACTTGTCCCGCAACCAAAAACGTAACTTTATCCGACAATCCTCTCGATATACCCTTATCGCTGATACCCTTTATCGCCGTGGTCTTGATGGTACTTTACTTCGATGTCTTGAACGTGACGAATCCGACAAAGCTTTACAAGAAGTTCATGGGGGCATTTGTGGTACTCATTCGAGTGGACTAACCTTATCCAAAAAATTGATCAGAATGGGTTACTACTGGCCTACAATGGAAAGGGAATCATTTACCTTTGCTAAAACATGCTCAAAATGTCAGATTCATGGGAATCTTATTCATGCTCCTGCACAAGAACTTCATTCATTTACACCCACCTGGCCATTCTCTCAATGGGGGTTAGATCTAGTGGGCAAAATTCATCCTTCTTCTTCAAATGGGCATAAGTTCATCATCACAGCAATGAAATATTTCACTAAGTGGATTGAGGCAGTACCTCTCTCTAAAGTCACTGGAAAACAAATCTCATCCTTCATACTCAACTACATTATTTGTCGATATGGTATTCCTAATGCCATTATTACAGATAATGGCCGACCATTCAAAAATCAGGATGTTGATGAACTTTGTGAAAGATTCCATATTCAGCACAGATATTCCATGCCTTACTATCCTCAAGGGAATGGCCAAGCAGAGGCCTCAAACAAAACCATACTAAAGATTTTGAAGAAGACTGTCAATGACTCAGGGAAGGATTGGCATGTTCAACTCAATCCCGCCTTGTGGGCTTACAGAACTAGTGTCTGAACGCCAACAAGAGCAACACCTTTTGCCCTCGTCTATGGAGTAGAAGCCATACTGCCTTTAGAGGTAGAAATACCTTCATTAAGAGTATCACTGAAAGGTCTCATAACAGATGAGGACTACAGAGTTTCCCGACTCCAAGAGTTAGAACTTTTAGATGAAAAGAGACAGAGAGCAGCAGACCATTTAAAAGCATATCAACAGATGATGTCTCGCAGCTATAATCATAAAGTCAAGCCACGTACATTTCAGGTGGGTGATCTAGTTCTGAAAGAGAACCCGCGTAATCAACAAGACAGAGAAAAGAAAGGAAAGTTTGAACCAAATTGGTTAGGCCCTTATGTGGTTATTGCAGTCTACGGATCGGGAGCATACAAGTTATCAACGCCAGAAGGAGACCTATTGGATGAACCCATCAACAGTATACATCTTAAGAAGTATTATGTTTAAGTCAGAAAAAGTCCTGAAGAAATACAAAAACAGTCCTGAAGAAATACAAAAACAACAGAAAAAGTCCTAAAGAAATACAAAAACAGCACAAAAAAGTCTTGAAGAAATCCAAAAAAAATCAAAACATTTCAAAAATACAAAAAAAATCAAAAGCAATAAAACCTGGCAAACAGGCAGTCTAGTGAAAATCTGGCAAACAGACGCTATCTGTATCTCTCCATCTATTAGTTCCTGTTTTTCACCTTATCTTTTCAAAGCTTCCCTCTTTTTCTGCATCTTGAGGTCATTAATCGCACCATCCTGCCGCCATTTGCCTAGAGAGTTAAAACGTCTTACCATGGCTTGATCGTTTGTACATATTCCTTTCCGCTAGTTGTGTCAATCAACAAGGCAAAAACTCAACTGGGGGCACTTAACTTTCAGAGCATACCAAAACAGCTAGACCATGACATAGCAATACGAGCATACCAACAAACAACAAACTCCTTTGTCAATGTTATCCGATCATGACACACTTTTCAGCAAGATATCATATCATTTGTCTATTGGATGATCCAAATATCTGAATAATGTATGCATTAACAGTATTACATGTTTGATTAAAAGTTGTTTGATTTTCGATATCATTACTCGGGAGCATACTCAATGATGTACTGCACTAGAGTAGCAAGGAACGAGAATGATTTTTCTTTGTCTGCTGTCTTGAGGTTAACAGCCCAATCTGATGCAAATATGTCAAAGGACATGACGCTCAAAGCAAATATCATCGATGACAGTTCCACATTTGCATCAGAACGGTGGTTAATCTTTGTCTGTTTATGCAAGAAATGCTCAGGTCATCTCGGTTCAATTATACCTCGATGCTTGTGTTCGCTTGCTATATCAAAATTCATGAAAGTTGTACTCTGGTCATCATTGGCGCTAATTTCCCCTCTGATGCTTGTACATACTCCCAACATTTTAAATGTTCTATGATGATTCAAGAAGGCTTATAACAGGCTCAACAAACTGGTTAGTTTCATATAGTTGCATGTTCATTAGATCATTGTATACATCTGCATATTGGATTCATATCCGTATTTTGAAGGGCTGAATGAAGGTATTCAAATGGTTGTTATTAAGTTTTGACCTTTTCGTCGAGGACATTTGGACATTTAATTCATTGCATTCATTCATTTCATATCATCTTATCATTCTTCATTCATTTATCATTTTATCATTTCATATCATTACCATTAATATTTCCTTACCATTTACCATTTATCATTTCATTTTTCATTATCATTTATTCTTTATCATCCATTTATCATTTATCATTTCATTCATCATTTATTCTTTATCATCCATTTACCATTTTTTCATTTCATTTTTCATTATCATTTACCATTTATCATTCCATTATTCATTTACCGTTTCATCATTCATTTCTCATTTTATCATCTCATACCGTTGCATTACCATCCACATTTATCATTTTATTATCATGTTACCATTTTACATATCATTTTACCATATTACCATTCATACCACATTCATTTTCTACCATATCACGATGCATTTCATACATGGAAAATTCAAAAAGAAATTAACATCTCACATATATACATACATCATCACAAAATCATTGCATACACATCATAATCACTGGATCATCCTGCATTATATGGATTAGTCCGCACATGTAATAAAAGCATATCAAAATCCATCTCATAACATACATGCATAAACATCATATCCATATCATATCATAAATGCACGAACATAACATCATCCGAAATACCGCCACTGCATATCATCACTCATCAAAATAATACAAATGTCCAAATGTCCAATGAAACTAATAAAAGGTCAGAACATAAATACATCATACATGACCAAAACACAGTATACATAATGAATCAAGCCCCAAAATGGCTAACTGGTCGATGCCCCTGACGGAGCTGGTCCAGAAGGAGGTGGCCTGCCGCTGGTCCCTGCATCAGGATCCCGTCGAGGCCTGGTAACCTCTCTACCGTGTGTCGATGTCCGGGATCGGGTCCTCGTCTGGCTGTGTGATCTGGGATATGGCTCTCGCCGCTTAGGAGGGCATAGCTCCTCGTAACGAACTCTGTAGTGCTCTGCCTCTCTGGCTGCCTCGAATCCCTCTGCAATGGCCTCTCCTCGAATCCCTCTGCAATGGCCTCTCGTAGGGATGTACTCTCTACGGTACCCATCAACCTCTGTGCTACACCCTCAGCCTCCTATGCCCGCCGTCTAAAGGCATCCCTCTCCGCTACTAATTGTGCCACCTAAGGATCTGGGGCAGGCATCTGAACCTGTACCTGTGCCTGCACCTGTGCCTGAGCCTGTGCCTAAGCCTGTGCCTGTGCAAGCTGTGCCTGTAACTGCACTATCATGCTCTGTGCCTGCACCAACTGACTCTGAAGCTGTGCCTACTGCCCCTAAAAGATCTACACCTGACCCTGCAACGCATCTATCTGTGCCTGCTGGGATGAGGATGTCACCCTAATCACCGTCTGTGGCCTGGCACCGGATCTAGACCGCCAAGGAATCTGTACTCTGCTGAGACTGTCTAGTATTTGTTGTCTCTGCTCATCCCCATCATCTCCATCATCTCCATCCTCTGAGCTTCTCTCCTCCTCCCTAGCTCCACTCTCCTCGCTCTCCTCTCCCTCCTCCTCTCCACCCATAGCCTGCTCTCCACCTGCCACACCTCCCTGTATCCCTGCTCCTAGCTGTGGGACAACTTTGATAGCCCGTGCCTCATCTGGCACTATGAACCATGGAAAAGGGTGAGTATGAAAGTACTGGCCGTACTCATCTGTCATCCCTGCATCTAATACGTCTGGCCTGTCCGCCCATACCTCGGGTTGTAAAGACGTGTACTCTGTGTAGGCTGCCTGGTAGGGAATGCATGGCCCCCATCCTACATCCCCCTTGCGCCGCCCATAATGAGCAACGCCCTGGGGCATCCCCTGCGTAAAACCAAACTGTCTCAGAACCCATAGGGCCAGAAACCTCTCAATAATAAAGGGTGTCCGCCCTATCAGGTATCGCAGTCTGCACACAAACGACATCTCTAACTGATCCGTCGCCCATGCCTCGCAGTCTGTGTAGGGCCTCCATATCACTGCATCCATATCATCTAGCACTCGCTGCCAGTACTCTACCTTGCCCAGCCTCTGCTGGACAACTGCACCAGAATACGCATATACGTACGGCCTCCCTACTAGTCTCGCCCTGGTACACAATGGTCTCGTGACAGCAATGTGCTCCCACACCCAGATCTGCAATAATGTAACTCCACTCGCTAGGCTGGTGGATCCTCTGTATACAATTCGATGAAGGTCATGATACATATCTGCCAAGACGCAAATCCCCCAGGAAAATCTCTGCGGCTGAGTGATCATCCACTCTAGCATCCTCCCCCACCCCACGGAAAATCCCTTGGACCGATGGTCCGGTCCAAGGAAACCTCCAACAAATGCTGCCAATACCGCTACTAGAGCTGGATACCTGCTGAAGTCATCCCAGTCTATCCAGTACCCATAGATACCGGGATCGCCACATACCCGCTGTAATGCCTCTATCCCACCGATCTCCTTGTGGTCATAAACCACAAGGGCTCCAACCACCGGAATCCCCAGAATCGGATACACGTCCTCCGGTGTCACACTCATCTCACCCGTCGGTAGGTGGAAGGTGTTATGCTCGGAATGCCATCTCTCGGCCAAGGCTGTCAATAGTCCCCTGTTGGCCGAATACCTCGCGGCATGGTCAACAGTGGCCCCAATCCACAATCTGCAATCACCTGTAACTCGACCGGTGTCAACTCTCCTATCCGCTCCCAGCACAAGGGGAACTGCTCTCTGATCTGGAGGCTTTTGAAAGCCTCCTATTTTGTCCAAAAACATCACAACACCCAACATAACATATCAATAATCTATATCAAGTGCTACATCAATCTATTAGCATGACTAATCAATCTACTCTATCATCATTTACTATTTGTTTTTCTTTTCAGGAAAGCAAATTTATCAACACATATCCTTTTCTGTTTGTATTTCAATCATGGATGCAAATGTAAATCTCTATTTTACTATTTGTTTTCTATCGCAGAAAGAAAATTTATCACAATGTTTACTCTTTGTTTTTCAATCGCGAGAAGCAAAGTTATCAAATTTAAATCAATCAATTTCTCATCTACTCTTTGTTTTTCAATCGCGGAAAGCAAAGTTATCAGTTCTCTATTCAAATTTCTATCCTATCAACATGATGCTCCGACAATTTATCTATCTATTGACTAAAGAAGCAATTTTTATCACTATTTTTTCAGCAAACGGCTATTCTGGAGAAAATTTCCTAAATGCGCAACTCTGTTACTCATATGCGCTAAAAATCCATATGCGCCAAAGTTTTTCTCAAAAGTGCAACACTGTTTCCTAAATGCGCTAAAACTCTGAATGCGCAACTCTGTACCTCAGATGCGCTATTCTATCTATCAAATGCGCGACTCTAACATTTTTGGACCAAACCCTAAATGCGTAGTTCTGTGCCCTAGATGAGCTAAATCTCTGACCTAGCCTATTTCGACCTATATGCGCAACTTTATCTGTCGGATGCACTAAACGATCAGTTTGTGCGCTACGGAAGACCCTAGATGTGCTACACTATTTGTCGAATGCACTAAAACTATACCTAAATGCGCTAAAACGTTCCAAAAAAATTGCAGTCCGACTTTAAATCAATTCAATATCGATCAAAAATGCGAAATTTGACAACTTAGAGGTTTCGAATCACTCACCGGTGGTCCATACGCTGCTGGTCTCTGATACCGTCGCGCTCGCTCGAACCTATGTCTGTGCACGGGGATCACCATTTCGCCAAGTCACTCTCAGAGCTCAAAATTCACTGTAGCAACAGGGTGAAAATGACACCTCATTTTACCCCTTTTACCTTATAAGGGTCTTTTCAGGATGGGCAGTAGTGGCATTTCCCATTTTTCATCTTCTTTTTCACTGGGGCATCAACCACATTATCTATCAGGAGCTAAATCACTGTTCCTCAATCCTTATCAATTTCTTCTTCCATGATTTATCTCCCGAGGGGGCATCATCAATATCGAAAATCAGAAACATATCAGGGGCAAATTTTTTTTATTTTTCTTTGAAGCAATGCGTTTCACACATCACTTCAAAGAGGGGCAAAATGTATACGCATAAAAATGGTCATGTATATAATCCTGGCAATTAATTAAATATTTATTATTTAATTAATTTTCTAAAGTCCTCTACATATGATTAAATTTAATTAATTTAATTATATTGTTCATTCATCTTATTTCTCTTCCATAATTAAATAAATTTATTTTTATTTAATTATTTTCATATGTCCACTTAATTAATTAAATAAATACATTCTATTTATTTAAATTAATTATCACTGTTTGAATTTAAATTAAATCTTTTGATTTAATTAAATTTAAATATTTCTTTCTTCTATTTTAATTCTTCTTCTAATTAATTGAATGTTTCATTTAATTAATTTCATAAAAGTGATTTAATTAAATAGAATTTTATTTAATTAAAATATCTTATATTTTTTTCTTTCCAATCCAAAATTAGGTATTTTAACCTAATTGTGCAATCTTCTCATATCATAATTAAATTACATTTAATTATGAGATGTCTACTTTTTCAATAAAACATGATTAAAGCTCTTTTCTTATCACAAACTTTCTTCTGCTTTTAAAAGCTTAATTAAATATTTTATTTAATTAAGAAAAGCTGAATGTCCTCCACAAATAAATAATTGATTTTTTTAATTAATTATTTATCAGCTTTTAATCTTTCTTTTATTCTTATCTTCTCTTTCTTTTTCCTCTTTCATAATAAAATAGAAAAATCTGTTTCTAGGGTTCTTCTATCTTTTCCTTCAATTTCATCTATCTTCACCCGTTTGATTGCCAGGAATTATCACAACCGTCAATCGAGACAGCCAATCAGAATCATTCAGAAAGTCCTATAAATACCTGTGTGAATCCAAACATTGGTAATAGGCAATTAAGTAGAGTTTATGCATTTAATTCATTTAGTATTCATTTATCATAGCATCTTGTTTATTTCAAGTTTCTTAGCTAAAATCATTATCATAGCTTAATCATGCATTCATATCATAGCAAAATCTCGTTCTTTAGGAAGATAGTTTGTTGAGCCTAGCCACTAATCTGAGAACACAAGGCTGGAATCTACAAAAACACTAAAGATAGAGGACGATAGGACAACAACGGAAACAGGATACTGAGTTTGCACTTCTCTATTCCTTTTATATTTATGTTTTTGTTATAATGTTCTATTGGTGTGTTTGAACTGGTTCTAATTCGTTTATGCACTTAATTTTCACACACACACACTCAATCACCAAAAGCTACTTTTTGTCAGAGCACGCAGAAAACCAGGAGAATATATGCAGAATGTGGGCTGACATCATGGGTATACTATGATTTTTTACTGTTTTAGTGATAACACGAGTGCATTATTTAATCCTAATTGAACATATCTCTACTGGTTAATAAAGCACTCGCAATACGATAACCATGTCAAGTTGTGTTGGAATATCAGTGAGACACTGTCTATGTCTCCCCGATGCCAACACAATTAGAATTTGATATCGCCAAGAGTCCTTACAATCGACAAGAGGTTATATCGAGTTCACTCATTGCATTGACTTCAATTTTCCCTTTGGCAAGACTATCGCTCTTGCTAGGACCTCACACCGAGCCTTCATGTTAATCTGTGTGCATCCACCAGTCGGCGAGACTCATCGCTTTTGCCAGGACTTCATACTGAGCTTCAAAAGTCACATAGACAATAGAACTTACATTGGTGAGACTATCGTCTTTCACCAAGAGATCATACCAAGGTTCAAATACTTTCTCTGAAGTGATCAGCAGTCGGTAAGACTTTTGTTCGTCACTGAGACTTCACACCGAGACCCCTTTAGTTACATCGAGCACCGAATGGTCGACAAGACTTCACACATCGGTAAGACTTCTTACCGAGCCATCACATGTTACTCCAAGGACACCAAGCAAATTCTATCAGTGAGACATACCAATCTTTGCTAAGAGTTCTTACCGAGTTCTCCAAGTTACCCCGAGACCACCGTTCGCCAAGAGTTATACCGAAGACCCGTCATCATCGACAAAACTCTCCATCAGATGCTGAGACTTCATACCGAAGTCATTCTATCACCACAAAGACTCCAATATTTCCCCCATCGGTGAGACCTTTCTTCATTGCTGAGGCTTCTTCCTGAACTAAGCCTTTCGGCCAAGGGTCTCCCCAATAAACGATATGTATGGCCTATCGGCCAAAGATCTCCACACAGTAAGAGAACATACCGAACACAACATGTCTCACCGAAGACTCCAATGTGTAACTGTTTGGCAAGACTTCTGCAAGTCACAGCGACTTGTACAAAACATAAGGTTACAAATCTGCTTGTCGGACAGACATAGAATATGTCACACCGACTTGGCTCCAATAGAGGTTTCAACCTATGGGATTGAGACATATTTTTCCAACATAGGAGGGAGAGGGTTGAGAGAGAGAGAGAGGGAGAGGGGGTAGGAGGGAGAGGGTTGAGAGGGAGAGAGAGACCTAACAAAGGGAGATGGGTAGGAGGGAGAGGGTTGAGAGGGAGAGAGAGACCTAACAAAGGGAGAGGGGGGAGGAGGGAGAGGGTTGAGA